>VYYI01003613.1:0-11844 GCA_021029175.1 Bilobella aurantiaca
ATGTGTCATTTTCTCTCTAAATTGCAACCGTAGTGAGGAGGAGGAGTGGTAATATGTCGAAATTAATATTGATTAAATGTATGACGAAACATTCTTTATTAGTAATAGACTGTAGTTCGTATTAGAGATTGCATTTTTCCCGATACTGGAACTACAGTCTATTACTAATAAAGAATGTTTCGTCATACATTTAATCAATATTAATTTCGACATATTACCACTCCTCCTCCTCACTACGGTTGCAATTTAGAGAGAAAATGACACATTTGAATAAACTTCAAAATTTTGAGTTTAGTTGTCAAACCAGGTTCAAATTTAAGTAAAAAATACGACCAAGGGTTAAAAAATTCGAATCGTGTTATAAATTTTATTAAAAAAAATCTCACTAACGATTATTTCTAGTTAATGGTCATCTAAAAGTTAACATTTACCTAAATTACAAGCTTGTGACTCTAAATGTAGGTTTGTCAAAAAGTTCAAACATTTAAAACCTCCTTTCTTCATTACAAGACCTTATCAAAAATTTCAGTTTAGTAAAAAAAAAATGGTGTCGTCTTAAGAACGCTTTTGAGATTAAACTTAGAAAGTTGTAGCTAACTGGGTATTAGTTCAAAGATTTTGCTTCCCAGTGGTCAATTGTCACCCTCTATTACTTGTTAGGATGCCAACCGATTTGTTTGTTTGTTTCCCAGCACGCCCAAGGACGGTTGGGGAACACTGTATTTGATGAATCGATTTTGCCTTGTCATGCAAATTTCCCAAAATTTCCCAAATCTCGACATCAGATTTTGATGTCTGCCGTGGTGCAAAAATTTGATGAGCTACTAACTATACATTATAATTTCAGGTTCCTCGGGTAAAGTTTCCCAACAAAAACTAACTAAAAAATAAAAATGAAATTTTAATTAACATTCAAAATGTAGTTTCTGAAGTGTCGCAAGTTATTTAAATCCTTAATTAAGATCCATCGCGATCTATATTCGTAAAGTTTCGTAAACAAAACTTGAAATCTATTTTCACTCGAACATAAGAATCATTGACCTACTTGTAATGCGATTTTTTACGTTCTTAATACATCTATTGCCCTTACCGCCTTGATAGACTTGTAGCAAAGAAAAAAATAATAAATTTCAAATACAAGACTCTCTTTTTTCTTGAAATTGGATCCTCAGTTTATCTTTGAACCATGGAGAGACAACTCCTTGTCCCCCACTACCCTATTCTAGTGGAAATTTTGAAAAACCTTGGAGTAATTGACGTTCCGCAATTCTTGAACACGTTTCCACAAATGAAGGCACTCTCAATAACTCTACTTGCAAAACATTTGCCAAGGTTGGAGTACTTTTCAAACCTCTTGGCATTTCAAGCACCAAACTTTTCTCGTTTTCTATTTGACAATTCAACGAACAGAATGGCAATTAAAAACGTGTTGCAACATTATCCAATTGGCGAACCCATGACTTTGTTTCGTATTTGCCAAAAATATTTGAACGTTTGGATTCACCTGGAAGCTTTCAGAAATTTTAGTCCTGAAGAAATGCTTGAATTTGGAAAAACATTTTTTATTAACACCTTTGAAACAAGAATTGGATATTTTTTTATAGTATTCCCATGAATCGTAAACGCAAAACTAGGAAATTTATTCAGCATCCACTTACATCAATCAATAGTTTGTATGAAATTTACGAGGAATTGCACAATTGCAAAAGTGACTTGCTAGAAGAGGCATTTGGACAGCATTGGGATATTTTTGTGGAACAAGATCGTATCAAAAGATGGAGTCCAAGGCTTTTGGAAAAACAAAAGCGTGAAGAAGACGAAGACGAAGACGAAAGACAACAACAAAACAAACTTAGTAAAGGTTATATTTTACAAAAAAATAAAAAATAAATAACAAAAATTAAAAAAATCCAACTTTCTCTTATATTTTTAAAAATTATGAATAATATGTTTCTATATCAACATGTTCAAAACCTAGTGTTTACATTTTCTTCTAAAATAAAAGCGTTTTGTATCTACTGAATTAATTCCTCGTTTAATTTGCTTAATTGTATACAGTTTTTGCAAAGCTCATGCAAAATTCAATTTTTACGCTATCTGTGAGCGTTTTACAAATTTTGAAAAGAAATCCTACTTTTAATTGCCATGCTAGTTGTTTGGTGGTTCGATTGAAATTAATTTCTACTGATAGAATTTTTTATCTATTTTAAGTTTGTCTTTTTTAACTTGAAACATTTGAGGGTTAGTTGGAATACTAAAATAAATTTCATAAGCGTCGTTTTCAAAGTTTGGTGTGGTAAATGGTTTCTTGGTTAATTTTACATTAGCAATGTCTCCTACCCGAAAGACATGTTTGTTTTTCGTTTTTCTTTTATACTTTTCCCATACTTTACTCTCGTTTGCAGGTGTTATTGATGCCGGTGTTCTTCCAATGAAGCAATGATAGAAATTTTGGCATGCAACTTCAAAATCTTTTTGTATTGTGCTGTCTGAATGAATTTGCGAGCATGCTGTTGTATTGTCCAAATGAAGCGTTCGACATAACTAACTTTAATTGGACTTTTTTGTTGAAAATGGAATAAGATTATCTAAGCATCACTTTTTTCATTAGACCTCCCATGACTAAGTCACTCTGTAGGTATGCAGGCTTGACACCTGTTCGATTTAAAAAATTTCCAAATGCATCCCTAACTTGAATACATGATTTGTTTGTAATAGCTTCCAACCATTCCCTTTTAGTAAAAAAAAAACTATAACGCTTTCCATAGTTTAACTTGCTGAATTTTCGTATATCAATCAAACCCATGTCTAATTGATTATTCATTGACGGTACATAAATCAGTCAAAGAGCATGATCTGTAATTAATCTAATGTTTACGCCTTTACGTTGTCTTTATTTGCGATTCCAGCTTTTCCATGTTTGATTTGGCATGTTCCATATTTGTAGAGTGGTCTAGCGACCACTTATTGGTCTCACACATGCTATAACTGCATGAACATGTTCATGTGCGTTGGATCCATCACTTGCCACTTGATTACATCGACAAAGCGAGTAAAATTTGAAATTTCTACGAGCCCAAACTAATAGGAAATCTGATATAACACACATCATGTGGTACCATTCCGTTTTTGATTCAGCCTTGTATTCCAGAAATACGTTTTCAGCGGGAATTTCTCTGAAAACCCCCAAAATTCTATAAAACTGGTTACGTTGCAAGTAGATTGTCGTAGAACTGACTCGTTTTGAGTGAAAATTGGAATTCACATTATTTGCCGCACCCCTTCCCTTTACATCTAAAACTAATTTTTAAAAAAAAGTACAGTAGTCGATATTACCAAATCTACTTATTAGTGTTGAAATTTAAATAATGTTCTATAAAAATGCTATTTAAAAACTACTAAAAGTCAGGGGTCTGGATTTTGAGATATGGGAACTCTCAAACCCCCAATTTTCATAAAAACTTAACCTGGATGCTCATGATGAACTAATTATTTTACAAAACTGATATAGCAGTAATTAATCTTTTTTAAAATAAGAGGTCGATTCCTATTTTCAACCTATGTTATGCTTGAAAAATTAAAAAGCTAACATACCGTATAATTAGCTAAAAAATTATTGTTCGAGGAAAATATTTACTTTACGCGTTTTGAAATAATGAATTAATTAGTAAAGATAACAATAAGTTGCTGTTCTATAAAATCACAATTTAAAGTCAAGGGTCTGTAATTTAGACTATGGTGACTCAAACCCGCAATTTTTTACAAAAGCTTAACCTGGTTGCTAGTGATGCCATAATTATTTTACAAAACTGAAATTGCAGACATTAATAATTTTCAAAATAACAGATCGATTCTCATTTTCAACGTATGTTATGTGCCAAAGTTGAAAAACTACTATTTTACTTTTATCAATAATTGTTTGACGAGTGAACAACAATTTGTGGGTCAATTAATCCTCTAAAATACTGTTGTATTACTTAACCGAGCCCCCTGGACTAATTGAAAAGTTGGAGAGTGTAGTAATTTCCCAACTTGGCTTTGAAATGAGGAAAATATTCCTTCACAGATCGATATCTTTAAGCCTTAATTCGTTTGAACATTTTTTTATTGTTGGCAATAAAAAATCCGAGAAATTTCTCTTAATCACTTCATTCTCAAGTTTCTGTTTGGATAGGGTTGCATTTGGTGTCACAGGTTAAAATGTCTAAGCAGGGGTACGATACCTTGTGTCATAAACCAAACAAATGGGGGAACGATATTTGCGACATGTGCTATATGCCGCTCCTACAGTTTCTTAGCCGCATTCTCCTAACAAAAGGGTCCCAAAACGATGTGATTGGCTGTATCAGCATGTTGATGATGGGTTATTCCTCTGCCAGGGATGTGTATAGTCCTTTGGGTAATAAACTGCCTTTCGGTATAGGTGAACGATGTGATAGTAGTTGGTTAATGACGTGAGGTTATATGAAATTTGCATTAGAACACCTGCACATTGCAATGGGGTGAAATTGTTATCTCCTTTTCTTTTCCAAGCAGTCATCCCTTCCTTTTGTACAAGTAGTCCTCTTCCATGTAACCTTTAAGAAGTATCTCTCTCACACGGCATACCAATAAAAAGTACTCCCACACACGATATATCAATAAGAAGTGCCCTTCACACATGTGAGCGCGTGTTATCAATAAATATCACCTTCACCCTTTAAAAATGCAATTTAAAACTATTAAAAGTCATGGGTCTAGGAGGTCGATTCCCATTTTTAACCTATGTTATGCGTCAAAATTAAAAAGCTAACATTCTGAATAATTAGCTAAAAATCAGTGTTCGAGGTCAAAATTTCTTTACGCGTTATGAATAAGTAATTAACTAGTAGAAGTACCAATTATATAATGTTCCATAAAATAACAATTTAAAATCAGGGGTCTGCATTTTGGGGTATGAGAACTCTCAAACCCCCAATTTTTACAAAAACTTAACCTGGATGCTCAAGATGAACTAATTATTTTACAAAACTGATATAGCAGTAATTAATCATTTTAAAAATAAGAGGTCGAATCCCACTTTCAACCAATTTTATACGCCAAAAATTTTAAAGCTAACATAGTGAAGAATTAGCTAAATAGTTTATGTTCGAGGAAAAAATTTACTTTACGCGTTATGAAATAGTAATTAATTAGTAAAAATAACAATTAGTTAATGTTCTATAAGTCACAATTTAAAGTCAGGGGTCAGCAATTTGGGCTAACCCCCAATTTTTATAAAAGCTTAACCTGGTTGTTAGTGATGTCATAATTATTTTACAAAACTAACATATCAGACATTAATTATTTTCAAAATAACAGGTCGATTCTCATTTTAAATGTATGTTATGTGCCAAAGTTGAAAAGCTACTACTTTACTTATATCAATAATTGGTTAATGAGTGAATAACGAAATAGCAGACATTAATAATTTTCAAAATAACAGGTCGATTCTCATTTTAAATGTATGTTATGTGCCAAAGTTGAAAAGCTACTACTTTACTTATATCAATAATTGGTTAATGAGTGAATAACGATTTGTCTTTCAATCATTCCCCTCAAATACTATTATATTACTTAAATGAGCAATGCGTTAATTGTTTTCTACAGAAATGATATCATTTTAATTATTTTATACACGAAAAATGAAATAAATTAGTAGTACAATGTTGTGATCCTTGTTCTTTTATAAGCTGTTGAGGTATTAAAGCGAGAGGGGGGACGGGAGTAAAAGATTTTGTATATTCAAGGTTAATGAGATGGAATGCGGAGAAGCAGGGGAAAGAATTGAACACCTGCACATTCCAGAGAGTGTTACCTTTCCTCATTGCGTGTAAAAAAAAAGTGTACTGGCCTTGGGTAGGGAATTTGGGGTAAAATGGTGTCCTGGACTCTGGGTAACGATACCTTGTGACATTGGCCTATGTCCATGTTGTCCCCTGCCAGGTATTTGAGTAGGGTCTTCCCCTTGGTAATAAACTGCCTTTGGGTATAGTGAACGATGTGATAGGCCCTATGTACAAACCTGTATTAAGCAATGTGAAAAGCTGTGCTATTAGGGCTATGGAAACGATGTGATAGGCTGTATCTACATGTTGATGATGGGTTATTCCTCTGCCAAGGAATTGAGTGGGGTCCTCCCCTTTGGTAATAAACCGCCTTTGGGTATAATTCATAGGCCCTAGTGACAAACCTGTATTAGGCAAGCAATGTGAAAGGCTATCAGCACACGCTGGCTATTTGGGCTATGGAAACGATATGATAGGCGGTATCCCCTTACAAGAAGTGCCCTTCACACATGTGAGCGTGTGTTTTCAATAAAATTTGGGGTAACAAGGTGTCCTGGCCTCTGCGTAACAATACCTTGTAATATTGCTGTGTGTCTATGTTGTCCCCTGTCAGGGATTTGAGTGGGGTCCTCCCTTTTAATGAGATAAAACTTGGAAAAGGAGAGGAAGAATTGAACACCTGCACATTCCAGAAAGTGTTTCCTTTCCTCACTGCGTGAAAAAAAGTGTACTGATCTTGGGTAAGGAACTTGGGGTAACAAGGTGTCCTGGCCTCTGGGTAACGATACCTTGTGACATTGCTGTATGTCTGTTTTCCCCTACCAGGGATTTGAGTGGGGTCCTCCCCTTACTATGAGTGAGCTGTTACTGGGTACAGAAGTGAGTACCCCCCTTTAGCGTTGATGAAAAAAGATCCTGATCTGTGTACCCACTATACTACTCACATTTTTTGGACAAAGACTGAAATTTGGTTAAAACTAGACAATCAAGGACTACACGGAAATTTAAGTTCGTGGTTACCAAGGGAGACTCCTTTTATTGTGCTTGACTTTCAAACTTTGATTTGACCTAGGATTGTTTTCCTAATCATTTAAATTAAGTTTGAATCTTGTCCCGTCATCCAACAATGTAAATACAATAGTTCTTGGATAAACTATAAAAACCCGTTAAAGCCTAAACAAGTTAAATAATATACACATTACACATTTTTTGAGAAAATCGGGTTTAGCTTAACTTAGGTCCCCTGTATTTTTGGTATCTTTTTTTTTATTAAGACAAATTTACGCCTGTCAATACCCTGTATTGCAAGTAGGCAGGCGCAAGCCGCATGATAGTATGACTATACTTTCAGATTATTTGGTTATCAATAGATTTAAGCAGTTAATTCCTTGTATATTCCTTTGCAATAATGCCTCCTTACCGACTTATAAGCTAACGACTAGAAGCACCTCTAATCTACCAAATGTAAAACACTAGTTTTAAAGTAACTTTGACGTTCACGCAGTGGCTAATTAAAAACAAAAAAGTAAAAATAAGTGTCTTCTGGAAAATCCAATTAAATTTGGGTTGACTTGAGTTGAAACAACCAAGATGAATTTAATTTTCAAATAAATAATACAGCTACGAAGACTTTTCTTAATCTTAATATAGAGAAACAGGAAATGAAAGGAAAAGAAATTTGAAGAAAAAAATGAATAGAAATGACTATATGATGGTGCCTACAGGTTATTCCCCGGGTAAATTTGCCAAAAAAAATGGATCAAGAAGAAACAAATTGGGCAAAACTTGCGATTCATGGACATTGTCAAAATTTTAACGCTTGACGGGTGGAGTGGCAATCTTTTAATAATTTTGAGAGTCTCCTGTAGGCAGGCACCTTATTTTTGACAGTGCATAAATAAAAGTAAAGGAACAAACGGAAAGTGAGGTAAAATGTCTTGGATCATTACATACGAATTACAATCTATTGTCCGTTTGTGGTTTACGTAATGACTTTATTAGATTTGTCATACTTCTTTCCTTCTTTATCCACATTCCATTGTGGCCATTCCAGCCTAATACTATATATGGACTGGTCTTTTCTCAATTGCGGTATTTGTCCTCCTAAAAGGATACCGTGAGTTGGTGCTGAAATTAATAAACATTTAATCAAGAAATTTTGCTTATTTAACTACTGGCTTGTTTAGTTTAGTTCGATTAACTTCATAATTTCTAAAATCCAGAAACAATATTACATTGTTACTTTTATAGTACTTCTTTATAGTATAGTAGGATATATTAATTATATAATTTCCGCAGTATATAATGTGAGAATCAAAGAGCAATCTCGATGATTCATTGTAGTTTTCCTAGGACCCTATTTTCATGTTTTCAAATAGCTTTCATTTCAAGGGTTTCTTAGCTATTTTTGCAGGCCTGAGTCCACATGAGTATGTGTCATACTCATGCGGTCAGGGCCCATTTCAAAGTCCTTAGCCAAAACTAGACTTCAACCAGTTTTAGTATCAGGACAGGACAGTTCTATTTCTTAGTTTAAGGACAAAACTTAGCTCAGTTCGCTTTTGCCTTTTGCTCAATAAACTTTACTTAACTTTTAAAACATCCGTCGAAAATACTTAATTCTCACATATAACGCATGCGTTTGTGAGAAACTATGACCGGGAGAAGTAGGTTATATGTTTGATTATCTTATTGTAATTCGCCAAATTGGTTTACAATTTATTGATGTTGAACTGTATAACTTGTTAAGTTATTATGCGTCACTTTATTGTATTTTATTTAATTCGGGCCAAATCTCATGTGTTTAAACAAGCTACACTTAAGCTAGTTTACAAAGGCGCATCAAAAAGTGTAGCACAAAATTTGAATTCCGTTCAACTTATAGTTAGTTTACTTATTTGCAAAAAGACGTAAAAGAAGTAAAGTGACCAAGTAAATCAGTTGTATATATTAATCTCAATTTTTTTTCAAAACTCCAATATATATATATATATAAACGGGCAATATTTTATTTTACAAAAAATTCTTTGCTATGGAATCACAGTAATGGAAATTATTAAATTATTTAAGTAAATTAGAAACGATAATTACCAATACCAATCAAAATTATATACAAAATGGATTCTATTTCAAGATAAGTCTGCAAAATAAATTCTAGTTATGCGTTAGGGGCTCTATGGGCTCTGTGCCCGTAGAGAGCCAAGAAAACTACTAAAAAAGCAGAAAAACTAGCAAAACAGCATGTATTTCAAACCAGGAAAGTAAGCATTAGTAAGCGTAAACCTAAGATAAATAACATACCTAAAACAACATATAGTTAATTTAACATATTGATTACTAGCTGACGAAAACACGTCGAATTTGGCGTATAAAATAACTTACCATGTGATTCATTACATTCCAAGTGTATTGCAATTAGAATAACATACTGTGAAATCATAGTTGGCGGTTTCGCCATGTTTTACATTTGTCAGCGCAAAGCAATTGCTTTACACAAACACAAATTGAGTGCTTTGTGCATCGGCAAATGGCAAAATGCAACCTTTAAATTAGTTGTATTCTATTTAATATGTTATATTTTAATTAAAAAAATATGATTAATATAGTGTATTTTTAATAATTTTATAAATAAACGCTTTCCAATTTTTTTCAGGGTCAGCTTGAAGCATTTTACCTTTTATAAAATGAGACCCGTTATATTAAGCCCTTATTATAGGGAGACTTTTCTAGATCTACCTATTAATAAATTTAAACTTTTTGAATTCCCGCCTATACTCGTTTTGTTACGCACGTACAGCCGTAGACAAAAAAGTACAGCCATAAAAATTTGACATAATAAATAGAACTATGCATTGCATTTGTTTGTTTTTAATGCATTTGCACTTTTCTAATGTAGTTATAGTCTTAAAGTGTAATTGCAATTGCGAAACACGGGCGTATGGACGGACGTACAGACAAAAAGATTGCTATTGCTATGGCAAATTTAGTAATTGCTAATAATAATTATTATTAAAGAACCTAAGTATACCTGGGTTCGTGGGTGTTGTATCTTTTAATATGTCGTCAGCTTTTGCTGATTCCTTTTCTTCTAGTTCCCCTTTTTGTTCTGCAATTTATAGCAAATATAAAGTCATTTTCAAGCTACGCTAAAATTCAGGAACGTGTTAAAAATGAAAGAATTTGTTCGATTCTTATGTATTAAAAACGGATAAGCGCGTGAGAAGAAACAAGGTGAAATAAAACTGAACTTGAATTCAACGCTCCAGATGGTCAGCTTCGTTTGATGAAAGGTTAGTTTTAAACTTTTAAAATTTAAATTGGTTGTTTATTATTAACACAAATTAAAATTTACTCGTAATTGCAATTTCAACCAAAAATTGTTAACTTGGAAAAATGTATACCTGATATATTAGTTTTTTCTTCCTTCTTACTTAATTTATCCAAGTTAGTATTTTCTGAAGGAATAGGCTGTATAGCGCTATTGGAATCCGCTGAAAGGTAACAATATTACGTCGGTTTTAAACTTTTATATAAAACGTGTTTGATTTACAGTTTATTAAAAATTAAATTAATAGAATTATGAATTATCATTAATTCAATTTACCTTTGTTGGATGTAGCGGAGTCTACAAGGTTTGCCGTTGGTTTTTGCGATTCTGAGACTGGCGGAATTCCCGTAATATCTTTATGATCAATATAAATTAATCAATCAAAATAGGTAGTTTATATAGGTCAATTTTGGGACTTGGATTAAGGGTCAGTGGAGATTTCGGTTCTTTTAATTTCATTTACGTTATTTCATTACGATATAGCATATATAAATATGGAAATAACTAAATATTACAAGCTAAACGTTGAAAGGCAATTTTAATTTTAACCAATAATTTTCTGCTAAGCCCCTATTGTTAAAATTGTTTTTGCATTTTGGTATCATCACCAGTAAATACGGGATTAAATTAGAAAGCGAAAGTAAAGCTGTACATATTTTCTTTAAAAAAATAAAGCGGTGTAAGCGCTTTACTCTTCAAGAGCCGGTTTGTTCCGATTGAAATATTGTGTAAAAAATGGCGTACCTGTTTCTGTGGGAATAGATTCCTTTGGCTTGTTGTTAGTTGTTGGTAGTGCGGTTTCTTTTTGGTTTTGCTTTAGTTCTAAAGTTACAGAAATTAATTAATTGTGGATATGTTAGCAAATTTGATGAATAGCCTTGTATGTGTAAAATTGAGTTTTAGCTTGTCGAAAAAAACTAAAAAAAATCTTAAACATAGTATAGGAATTATGCTATTGTTACAATTATTGGTATTTTTATTAACCGTCTAAAGGAAATATTGAACTTATAAATTTATTATACTTTTCATAAAATGGTAATATAACCCTTTACCAAAAATAAGTCACATAATATTTAAACAAGCACAACCTAAGGCCAAACTCAATTGCCTAGTTTTAAGAACCATTCTTATTCTAATCATTAACTTTACTATGGCGTATTCTACTTACAAGGGAAATATTTCTTGTGCCCCTTCATTTCGAATATGTCACATAAACACAACTTTAATTTTCGTTGCAATTATTGCAACGAAATATTACTATTGCAACAATATATGCAACAATTATTTCGTTGCAAAACTCATAAACTAATAGTTTATAAATTTTTGATATTGTCAAGATTTCTGCAGAGTCCCCCCTTCAAAACTTCAATTTTCCAGGCTAAATTCCAATGAAGATTTTTAGAAATAACAAATCAGTTTGCCTGAGATAATCGCGGTACATTGACGGTCGGACAAACATAAAGTAGCTGACGCAACTTAATAAGTGAGCGACAAAAAATATCCAAAAAATTCTCCGGCTCTAGTACGGGTGGGTTTTGATTTTAAAGTAAATATATTCTTGCCGTATTTTTAAGCGTGCTTACGCACAAATTGGAAACGGATTTTGGATTTCTGAAAATCTTTATGGCAATGTATGTAACACGGAAAATTGAAGTTTTGAAGGTGGACCCTGCAGAAATTTTGGCGTTTGCAAGAATTCAAAAATTTATA
>VYYI01003614.1:0-11840 GCA_021029175.1 Bilobella aurantiaca
ACTTTTTTTTTAAGAAGAACGCTAGACAGATGCGTAGAGGGAAGACAAAAAGAATTGCCAAAAACTTGAAAGTAAACCGCTTTCAAACAAGCTTCTGAACAGAGTCCAAAGCATATGCTCTACATCCAATTAGATTAGTTAATAACGAAACTGACAGAAGAGAAACGTTTTTATCGTGCCGTGACGTAGCGGCCTTCGTAAAAGTGCTGTTCTAAAAACCTCTGAAACTGGCAAGACAAGTGTGACATGGACACGCCTCACCAGAGCAGATGCTTGGCGATGGATTCAGCGCCTGGGACTGTCCACCTCTGACCTCTACAGCGTCTGTCACGCAATGGGTTGACGACAAGTGCACTTACGAAATATGGATCCAGTTGACAGTAGACGTGTTCGTAGTCCTCGGGCTCATTTCCGTTGGCCGTGGCCCTTGACAACTCCAAATTGGGGAGGCGATGAGGTGGTGACGGGTTCCGATTGGCCGAAGCAGTGGAGGATCCGGCGGGGGAAATTGACGACAGAGTGTCAGTACCCACCCCAGAGCTTTCGTCCCCCTTGAGTAGCACGGTGTGAGTCGACCGCGGCGGTGTGCTCACGGGAAAATCGGTGGCCAAGGTGGGGTTATGGTCCAGAACGGACCATGACACGGCACCGCTAAGGCGGTGACCAGATGACGTCGAGCCAGATGTGGTCGTTACCCGCTCGCCGAAAGCATCCAGAATGTTGTTGACACTTCCGTCTTCTTCGTACTCTACAAAAAATCAAATGGAAAATGTTGAAGCCAATTCATCGCAAAATTCACCACGGTGGCCACGCCTTGGATTTGAAACAGGCTTTTCAGCTTGAGTTGCGGTGCGGCATTGGCCTTTTTTTTGCAAAATTTTTGGGAAACGAGCTTTGTTTTCATAAACGATTTACTTTTCTAAAACTTACAACAAAAATGCCTTTTTGTGTTTCTTTTTCATTAAATCTCGTAAAAATCCTTCCATTTTCTTTCTTTGTTTGCATTTGACAGAGATGAACGGACGTGTAAATAATTCGAGATTAGGAACGCCATTGAAAATGAAGCTCAAAACATAACGTAAACTAAAGGATTCAATTACCCTGCCTTTCGTTATGCTACGCTTCGTTTTTGTAAAAGCTCTGAAGTAATTTTCGCCCAATAATAGCTCTACAGTGTGTTTTGCAAGGTTTTCTAACTCCGGAAGTGAATGGCGGCATTTCATTGGCTGACAGTTTTGAGGCGCGAAATACAAATACATTTACGGAATCACTTATAAATGTATTGTATCAAAGTTTCCTCAAAAGATTTGTTTTCTTCGGGTAAAACAACCATCTCAACATTATACTTCCGGTTTCAAGGCATTTAAGAAATGCACTGTACACCGTCGTCGGCAATGTTACTCAATGACAGAGAACCGTGGCCGTTGGGCATAGCAAGGCATTTCCAATCCGTCACTTTTGCTGCAATGACGGATGTTACCTTGAAAGGTGAGTTAGAGGATGAGATAATACTGCTAACGTCAATGAGATCATTTTAGCATGAAAAAAGTATGCAAATGATTCAAAAGAAGATTTTTTTTTTACAAAAGCAAGTTCCCTTGATCTTGAAATGAGATTAATTTAATAAAGGAAAATGTAATGCGGAATTGGCTCTAAATTACTTTCTTAAAAAAATTAAGCAAAAAATTACAGGTGAGCTTCAATTAAAACTTTTTTGTGATGAAAGGTGCTTAATGATCATTTGGCAAGGTGAGAAATAGCAATTGACGAGATTATATGCACTTCGGAAGTACATTTTCAGTGGGCTTTGGTAGGCGCGCACAACTCTAATATTTATTATTCACATTCCAATCCTTGCGTGTCCAAAAAAGAACAATGGGTCGTGTCTAATTATTAGTCTCTTTGGTATAGAATGGGCGGGGATCATTATAAGTTGAAACTATCATATTTCCTGTGAGTTTCAATCGCTTATGAAGTGCAACAAGTGTACAGAGCCTTCCAAAAAGTTGCACTGAATTCCACGTCCGTCATTTTTCTTGAAAAGTTGAAAAATCGAAATCAATTACCCCAGCATTTGCGGATCAATTTAAAAAATTCCGTTTGATGGACGGGGGCGGGTACAAAACAAAATTATTTGGACAGTTATTGCTGGGAAGGACAAGATCGTGAACTATTATGTACTCGGGAAGCACTGCTGGTTTGGTTGAAAATTTGACAATTTGAGCTGCAGTAACTCCTGTAAACGAAACGGGATTCATCTGTACTAAGCATTAGAGTCATGCGCGAGGAGGCTAAGGCCACCTTGTAATTACCAGTGATGTCTGTGAGTGATGACCTTAGGATCATTCATCATTCACACACATAAAAGCTCTTCCGGCGATTGGAGCCGTGGAGGATTTGCGAAGGAATGGCCAATAATTACTGTGGTTTGGGGCTAGAAGCTCTTTAATTAATGATGCTGCTCAAGTACTGCAACTAATTGGTAATTTACTAATTGCCTCCCTTACCTGGAGGATAGTTGGAGAAACTTCCGGAACTCGAGAAGAAGTCGTTTTCGGCACACGGAAGGGAATCGACGGAGGCGGAGAGGCGCACGGCCTGACGCCTGCGCCCCTTCATCGCTGACCAAGAGTTCCACGCAGAGGGGTCACTGGGAAGGCCAAATTCTAGTTTTTCCATTTCCTCGACTTAATTGTAGTTAATTGTAACTAGTTAATTAAGCTGACCCAATTAATTTTCAATTTCTAGCCGTTAGTCAATTTCCGCCGCGCACGAAAGTTCAACTTTGATGCGAATCGCAGATTAATGGGTTTTGCTCTACTTCGATTTCACTTTCACAAGGGATGTGTTCAAAAAAAAAACAATTTTGGCTTTCGGTATTGCACAAATTTTCAGTCAGTCTTACACTCAAATTTTCACAAAATTTGCCAACACTAATTGCTCGAGTGAAGACAATTTGCACCAAGAAAGGAAAAGCGCGAGTTGCTAATTTGCTCGCATATTTGCCTTGTTGCAAAATTGTGTGTCTGTGTGGGCTGTAGCAGCACTGAGAGTGATGAGTGCATCACTTTCCAAAATGCGATAATCGTGACCTCGATAGCCACTTTTGTCGCTAGGGCTATTAAAGGGCAAAAACACGTGACTGTCAGAGATTTACAAAGAAGATTTTAGCACAAAACATTCGCAGTTCCAGAATTGCCCTTTTCTTAGCTAAAACTTATACAAACGGAGTCTAAAAATATCCCGAGCGTTTTGCACCGTTGTGGCGGCGGCGGCAGTGTAAAAGAGGCACGGTGCTTCAACGGTCGCGATTTACTGTTGGACGAAGCGTTCCCCTCGACTCATTACGAACAACTGACTTGATGATGACGATTTGTTGGGCTGTGAGGGCAATTGTAGGAACTTTTTGTGGGAGGCACGGTATCCTTGAGGTACTGGCAACTGAAATGGGGATTACCATTGCTATGATCAAAAACGATATATGCAAAGGCCCATCTTTTGCCTTCCCTCGAATTCCTGTGGACAAACGTTCCAAAAGCTCATCTTCAAAGATCCCTTGAACACAATGCCTTCGAGAAATCCTATTATTGTAAACAGAAAAGGTTTTTATTCTTATTTCCTAAGGAATGCTTTTAGTGGGCAACAGTGCTCAGGTAGATGCACGGTTACACAATTGAGAAATGAAAACGTTTTGTGTTTACAATTTGATACTGCATGTAAACAGTTATCTTCGCAGCACTGAAAATTTCGGAAAATGAGCACTTGAACAACAATTTCAAAACAATTGAGCTAAAAATGGAATCCTTAAGCAAAACGGCGTTCTTTTAAGGAATTTTTGGAAATCCGTGCAAAATTTTTACAATTGTACATTTTAAAATTTGTTTTTGTTTTAGAGAGGACAAATTTTGAGGACCAATTTAGACTTGAAGTGAAGCATTTCCACGGTCGCTGTTCGTTGTCGTTTAAATTGTGTTTGACTTAAAAAAAAAGTTTTACACTTCAATTCACTTCCCACTTGGTTAAGGGAGGGATGGAAGCTGAGAAAATGAAGGGATCATTGCATTCCGAAAGATCTCATCTTCTGTGAGATTTTCGTGAATGGAAGGGGGACTGGAGGGACGTCGAAGGGTCTCCGATTCCAGGGTACATTCGTCTTGAGATCAGAATTAAATGGAAAAGGGCTTCAGACCGTGGCGGCGCTGGAAATGAAATCTCGGCTTTCAGTGGACGCTGAAACAGGAAAGGAATGTCTCAGATCGGTTCTCTGACTAAGCAATTAGACGAGTGTAACAAGTTGAGGAAGGCATAAAAAAGGGCCCTTACATTTAAGGGCCCTTAGTCCTCAACAGAATGAAGATCCATTATCATCCAAAAGATTCCGACAACGATTTTGGCCCCTCCTCCAGCGGCCACCTTGAAACCATATCTTCTAATAAATTTAATTATAAAAATTTCCGACCATTTTAATTCTTTCAAAATTTTGCAACCGTTTAAAAATTTTGAATTGAGTTACGTCATTGGTTGAGCTATGCATTTTACAAACAAGTGCATGGGATGTCATTTGGCGTTCTATGGGGAAAATTTGCCTTTTTCAAGTTCTGTAGTCGATTGAAGGAGTTTAAAAATTAGAATTTTCCAAATCCTGAAAATCATTTACAATTTTATTTTGAACTGTTAATTGCAAGGATGCGGATGCATAAGTTACCAACAATATTTATGTCAAAGAAAGCTTCACAATTTTCGCTTTGACGTGTTGTTGGTGCATTGCAAAATAGTTGTAAAAGCTATCACGTTCCGTCTAATAAAATGAAGGATATTCGCAACTTGTACAAAAATAGCAAAAAAGTGATTCCGGCGCGGTTCGAACGCGCGACCTACTGCGTGTAAAGCAGACGTGATAACCACTACACCACGGAACCATGTTGGTAAGAAGAGCTGATTAAAAGTGAAATAATATGGTCAGACTTCATTCAATTTGTTAACCGCAATTTTGATCTAAAACTTAAAACTGAAATAAAAGCGAAGCAAATAGTAGTAGTTGCTATATTTAAAAAAAAACTGATTATTTTTTAGATATGCTAGTTTAATTTAATACGACATGAACAGATTACAAGATACCATCCTCATTTTTCCAAACACAAAGGTGAACTGATCGCACGCAATTCAGACGTAAAAATTGTAAAATTAAGAATACACATAATGGATCAACTAAAAATGATCTAAAACTAAAAATCAAAAACGTAATATAGGACGCAACCTCCTTACGTTCATATAGAGTTTATTTCACACGAGTCGTCAGCCAGCCCGGATAGCTCAGTCGGTAGAGCGTTAGGCTTTTAAGCACGAAGCGACCTAAATGTCCAGGGTTCGAGCCCCTGTTCGGGCGAATTACTTTTTGCCAATTTTAGTGCACATGATTCAACTTTTTTGCAAAAGTTGTGGCTTTATATTTAACTCACTTCACGTGATTCAGAGTTTTTAAAAAGCATTTTCTATTCCCCCAATTTATCAATCGCTGAAAGAAACAATCGTTTAGATAACGTTTACTAAAAACACTTCATTTCTCCCCATTAGGTGGATTTAAATCATAACTTATTAATGAATAAGATAATTATTGCCAATACTGACCAATACAAATTAATTAGTGACTCAAAATAAATAACTATAAATGACTCATTAAATTAATAATTTTCTCAGGAACGCTTTACTAGAGTTCATTTCCATGAAACGCTTCCCAGATTACGCGAATTTCGGTCCGAGCATCTTGACCCAAAACAATGGAACAATTAAAAAACCATTGATTATACTTTGGAAAGTTTTAACTCCTCAATCAAATTACACTAATGGTTAGTTAATTAGGTTAAATAACCTCGTACTTTCTCCTGCTTTCTCCTTGTTTGAAAAAGAAGCCCAAGCTCTATCTTGTGCAGAGATGCTGAAAACAGGGTCCGAAGGCCTCCGAAGTGGCCCAATTCCCACGCTAAGTACTGACATCTCCATTTCCAGAAATCCAACTACATTTGGGATCAATAAATCGATTTTGAAAACAAACACCTTCCAAAAATAATTCAGAAACTTTGAAAAAGTGTTAAGAAACACCCCTCTCCTAATTAAAAATAAAAAAAACGCTTCTACCACATTTTAGTCCCTGTAGAGAAGAAAATAACGCTGTGAAAAATTAGTAGGGTAAAGTGAAAAAAATCACCTAAAAATAAACAGGTAACAATTAACTAAAAACACCCTCTAAATAACCCTTATTAAAAAAAACAATTCATATACAAAATTCCAATCGGAGAATGTCCAAGTGGCTTGTTTAATGCTAGACTATTTTAGTGAAATGATTTCTCGTAAATTACAAAGTGAAAAACGAAACTGTTGTTTTTAAACGATTTTTCAGAATCGTTAGTAGATTCTAAGATTCTAGCCAGCAAAGTCAAAGAATCCAACGATGATCTGCTAGCGCTCTAGCAGTACGTCTCAGTCGACAGACGATGACAATGGAGGAACGCTTGCGCGACAGAGGGTCATCGGCAGCATTTAAAGCGTCACCACAGCGACACCCCAGTGCCAATCCCACGGTGGTGGTCGTGAACGGGAACGGTGATCCAAGTTCTCCTGGAGACGGCGAAGATGGCGGATTCCAGGAACGCCTGATTCCGCGCAAGACGTCAGTGGAGACGCAGACGATGACTGAGGACTCATATTATCAGCGCAAAATTACACCGCGCGTTCCTAAACGTAAGTACACTAGCGTCAATCGAGTGCACTTGACGCATATTTCACAATTTCGTTAATTCTAGGATGCAAAATCGCCGTGTACTTGGCTACTGGAACGGCCATTATCATTGAGCCCGAGAAGGGCAATGCCGTGACCTCCAAGGAACTGCTGCAAACGATTGTGGATAGTGAGCAATTGGCCCTACCGCCATTTGCTTTAGATGTATTTTCCCTGTGGATGGCGTCCTCATTTCTAGGTAAACTTTTGAATAAAAAAAAACGTTTGAATTTTTTAAAATACATTCGAATTCAAAATTCCGCAGAAGTCCAGCTGAAAGCCAATCAGCAGCCGCTCGGTGTTCGTAAAAATTGGAAACGCCTCCTGCACAATTACAGCACTGCGACGCACCCGGAGGCGGAGTCAGACGAACCAAGGATATGTCTCCGTCGCAACATTTACCTCAACCGTCGCGACGAGCGGAACATCAAGGACAGTAAAATCCTGGAACTGTTCTACGCCGAGGCTCGACACAACATTCTGTCAGGGAGGTACCCTTGTGAGCAGGAAGACTACTCGACCCTTGGTGCCCTTCAAGCAGGAATAGAAATGGGTCCATTTAATCCTGAAGTACATACGCTCGACTTTTTCCGGTACGGATCAATTAATTCTAGCGTCATTTGGTCAATTATGATAATTAGTAATTGTTACATAAATCTAATAGGTAGCTTGAAATCATGTTTTAATTTTAGACAAAATCAGCGTCAATTCTTGCCTGAACACGTCTGTGAGGCTACTTGGATCCCTTCGTTTCTTTTAGGGAAAAAGAAGAATTCTCCAGCGATGCTCGTCATGGAGAATTTTAGACTTATTCCTCCCACAACGCCTTCCAGAAAACTGATACGAAAATATTTAGAGCTATGCTGGACACTACCTTACTATGGGTGAGCCATAATTTAAATTAACTAAGGTACAGAGCGTTTCAGAAAGAATGTAGAAAACGTATTATATAAGTCACACAAATGCATTTTGAATAATTAAAATCCTTCCCCGAGGCCCCACGACGCTAAAGTTACTTTCAAGCAAGGGCTTTCTGGGATATGCTTGCTATCAGCATCAGCTTGAAAAAGACTTTGTATATCAACTAATATTCGCTTGAAAAAGGCTCTGTACATCGACTAAAATAGTTTAAAAAAAAGGCTCTGTACATTTACTAACAAATTGCTGTTCTTACAGAAGCGCAATGTTTCACGGTCAAGTGGAGAGCCCTTCGAAAGGGCTCTGGTCATTTCTTGATCATCCAGACAATTTCGTCCTAGTCGCAATTAACAATCACAGCCTTCACGTCATAGACTATTATCGAAATGTAAGTTCGGCTCCTCATGTAGACGTAATTGTTTAAATTGTTTAAACAAGGATTGTTTGTTTCTGTTTTACAGAGGATTCTTATTGGCTTTACCTTTGAGTCGTTCAAAGTAGAGCTTGGCTGGCCAGCTCACGAAACGAATCCCAAATGCTTTCCTTGCCTTTTTCTCCAGTTTTCCGACTGCGGATCCGATAATCGCTGCAGTCGAATGTTCCAGATATTTTCTAAACAAGCTCCGATGATGGATGCGCTCATGAGTAGCTTCATTAGGGGAAGTCGTGGCAGGAATCCTGGTGGTGGCTACGAGTCACATGACGAGGCTGATGGAAGCGACGCCCTGGAAATTGATAACGGTGGGGGTGAGACACTAAACTAAACAGGTATTCGGAAGTAATTGGTTAAAGTAAACGGTTCAATTAACAATTACCCAGATTTTCTTGGCTCGCTTCGAACGGTGGCACACGGTGGGGACGAGACTTCCTGCCTGAGTAACAAACTGGACGAACTGTCGCTGGCAGCGTTTGACGACAACAGCGTTTGTATTTCCCAACCAGGATCTTGGGCGTTTTCTAATTGATTACCTGTAGGCATTAGTTTACAAGATCGACTTATCATCAGTTTTCTAACACGCGTCCATCGTCCTAACTTTTAGAATAACGATTTAGGATTTTAAAATGTAATTTAGATTTACCTGCCACCTAACAGATCGTGCTGATTCGGCTTTAAACTCACCGTAAGTTAGCGAAATAAATATTGTTTGATTTCGAGTATTCAACTTTTCTTATTATTAATTAACTGAAAAACTGAAGTTGATTGAATGACTAATTATAGCAAGACATAAAAGTAGTTTTCAGATCCAGCTTTGAATTCAACACGACACATACACAAGAGCATATATTAAAAATATTTTGAGCTTCATCACAGGAGCAGTAAATCGCTTCCAAATCCAAATTTTAAAAGAAATTCCATCTTTTTAATTTATTTGACAAATTGGTAAAGTATAAAATACGTTCAGAATTACTGCCGCATTCCTTTGAATGACATTGGAATTTTGTAGCAGTGGTAGTTATTCAGTCTCTGCCATGTTGAACTATTACTTTCTTTGGAAACCCCTCCGGGAAGTGCTAAATTAATAAGAAACGTACTCGTTCTACTCCTACAATTCTTGTTTGAAAAAGGTAGTTGAAGATTGTCCACCAAGGACAAGGAATGTTTCGTCACTGCGTCAACCGGAAGTAGTCTACTAATTATGAGGCTCAAATGGGCAGATGTGCGGCGAAGTCTCTTACATACAAAGTCTCCAAAATGTTGACACATTATAATGCTCCTAAATAACGAAAACTTACAGTGAATACTTAAAGTATATTAGTCGAGTCACATTCATTACTTGTAAAACTGCCTCGATGTCTTTGCTATGTCGTAATCTTCCCTCAGAGCGTCATTCTCATCCGTTTCATGTGAGGCAGGTACGGTACATTTGAAAATGATACATTCCTTTGGGTTTAAGACGTTGAGACCAAATGTAAGTGCTAAGGCGAGTTCCGTTGGCGGTGCATTACCACAAGATTTTGTAAGTTTTTCAATCGTTATAAACAGCTCAGAAAGTGTCTAATTTACAAAAATAGTTTGACATTAAAATCTGATTAATACTTGTAGCGTATATTGTTGTGTTTATCATCTTCTCACACAAAAGACAGCCTGCAGTGATGTCGAAGTTCGTATTTCGTTTTTAATTTGAGCTTGCTTGCGCTTTAGCTGCTTCCTTTCCAGTCTGAGCGTCATTTGCTCTTGCCTCTGTTTCATAATCAAAGATTAAGTTAACCGTTATTGAGCATAATTAGATCAATTAACTTTTAATTACCATAAATCTTAGACGCTGTCTTGTTTCTGTCAGATCGTCTCCAAATTGCAGTGAAGGTGGAATGACTTCACATTTCGTAGCGTTGCTTCCAGGGTCATTTTCGCTTCCAGCAAAATGCAGGCTTTCAAAGGGAACTGAAATCTGACCCTTTTGATAGAGGAAAAATTTGATTCCTAGTTGAATTAATGACCCCAACTCCGACAAGCTAATCCTTGGAGGAACAGTAAATTCAACTTGACCTTCAGCAATAGAAACCTCGTCACTTTCATAGTCCATTCTATTCAACTGTTAAAGAATTTAAATTAGAACAACTTTTGTTTTAGAAATGACTTTCTAAAACAATTAATTTTAAATGATTTTAAAACAATTTTTCAAAATTCAACCACACTAACCGACTTTCTGCATGTTGAAAATCTTTATCTACAAAATAAATAAACAAAAAACTTCTTTTGGCGCGGCGGGCTAATTGATTTGACTAAAACCCACCCACCAGCTGCCTCTAAATTCACGCATGCTTAGGTATGGGCATTGCAAGGTCAGCCCAAACTAACTTTTCATTCTTGTTCTAATTCGTAAATCACGCACGCAAGGGTGGTCATTAATCATGGATTACTCTCAAAGTTAATTTTTTCAATAATCGAATAAAATAATACTTGCAAGGTTTTTAGGTACTATTATTGTTTAGCATGAAATAATTTCTTGGATGAATGGTGAAGGGCAGTAAACTTCTACAAATATTTCAAAATGTCATGCACAAAAGGGCTCTCAGTAACTTTTCCCTTTAAGCAATGTTGCTATTTTATGAGCTTCAGCTAATTACTGCACATCTAAATAAGCACAACAAGTGATTAGGTCGATGTAGCATTAAAAACAGGTAATTGAAAGTAAAGGTTCTCTTTGCGGTTTGAGGTTTGTGAAATGTATTCTTCTAACTATCCGAATGGAAGAAATGTTCGGAGCTGAAGGATGCCCATAGCTGAAGTCATGTTCCTAGGAATTTTAAATAATTTCTATTTTAACGGCCAAGAAAGAAAAACACTGAAAAAACAACAAAGGTTGAGAAATCGTATTTTTCGTTTTCGTGATGTTCACTGTTTACTCATGATTGACTGAGTGAGCGGTCTTAATTACAATTAATTAGTAATTCAGTTAATTATCTTAAGAAAAGTAGATTCTCTACCTCTGAGGGACGCATGAATTTCCGTTCCAGCTGCTCAATTAACCAAAAGTAACAAATTTGAAACAAAACCAACTTGAAACAGGACACACAACACGGCCATTAACGGTAATTAACGCTTTAGCAAGTCATTTAACTTGAAGCATTTGCTTTTTCGAAGTCATCAACCCCGCTTTTGTTTCACTTCTTTAAAGCACCGCAGATACTTTGTTGCAGCAACTGCGTACGAAATTAAGGAACATGGAGGCGATGGAAGTAACGAACGATGTACTCCTGCCTGTCACGGCCAAAATGACGCTGGTACCTTGCCGAGATGAGAGGAATAGAACTGCTGAACTTGCCTTAACACAGCCGTTGCCTACAGTAATCAACCTTAGTGGAGAGCATGTAAGTTGAGTATTTGCTTCGATTTATTTCAGAAAGTAATTCACTTTAAAATGTTTTACTCAAGTTCGACATTGGACGGGCTGCCACCAGTAAAATGGCCATTCATTCCCTGCAAGTTTCCCGGAAGCACTGTGTATTCGAATACAAGGAGTTCAAATGGTGGATCAGGGATACGGTAAGTTAAGGTTAAATTCAAAGTAATGTTCTCCTATTATAAGACATCAATGTTTTTCATTTCCTTTTTCCATGCATCTTTTCAAGAGTACGAATGGTGTAAACCTTAATGGGTATCGGATTGGGAAGGGAATTTCTAAAGAGATTTCGGACAAGGATT
>VYYI01003615.1:0-11840 GCA_021029175.1 Bilobella aurantiaca
CATGATCAGCACAAAGGGAACGTAGTTACGCAAGATGGTTGTTTTGTAGTGATGAAAATGCGGTGTTAAGGGCCCCATTGTCCCTTGAAGGCCCTTTGTGCCCACTTAAATAAAGGAAAAGCACTATAATGGGGGATGAAGTCTTTGATGATGATGATCTTCCCAAAATTTCCTAGATTTAATGACCTCAAAAACGTTATTTGAGCCCTCAATTTGCCTTGATTGCCTCATTTTATACCTGCACTTCTGAAAGGCTCTGTACTTTTTCCTGGTGGATTTCACCGTTTGAGATTCTTGGCTCGTCTGGCTCTTAATTTCCTTTTGAAGAGCCCTGATTTCTGTTAATTAGTTTTCGTAATTACGACGAGTGGAGTGCAGCTTTGTGGAGTTGTGCGCGGCGTGGGAACTTTTCTTGAAAAGGAAGACGGTGGTGGTTGAATGGTAAACATGAGGCTCATTTTGTTTAAGTTTGTGGAGGGATCCCTGGGGTGTAATTTAACCAAGTTTTTTAGAGTCCTGCTCCTCTCCCCTCTTTTGTTCACGGTTGACAAGTTGCTAAATAGAAGTGGGGCGGCGCATTACGGTTTTAGCAAAGTAGTTGCAAAGCATAAACTTCCGGGGCCTGTGGGACCACAAAGGGTACCACTAAAAGTTGGAGAGGCGTGAGATCGATTCCCGGCTTCAGTTTTTTTTTCTTACTTGGTCACGACAGTTGGCCAACTGCCCAAAAATACCTTGTAGACGGAACAGCGGCGCAAGACTCTCTCAAAATGGTTGCAAAAGTGAAAAAACTTTTGTTCAAAAAAAAAAAGAAAAGTCGCAAAATCGTGTTAAACTTTTTGAAAATCGACTCAATTTGATTTTTTTTAATAGAATAAGAGGAAAGTTTTTCAAGAACGATTGTTCTTTTTCCAAGAAAAAATATTTCGAAAATGGAATAAATTTTCAAAAAAAAAAAAGAAAAAGTAAAAACAAGCGTTCTGAGACCTGGCTCAAAAGTTTTAAGTACAGAGCCTTTCAAAAGTAAACAAAAAATGCAATGCGCAATCGATTGGTTTTGGATTATGTACCACAAAGTTTAGGAAAGACAATTTTTGAGAAAAGGAAGGGAATCGATTTTTGATTTGATTGATTTTTGGTCCATTGCTTTTAACATCAAAGTTTGTTGATCTACAGAGCATTTTTTATTGTTCAGATTTGTCGAACAGATGGACGAGTCCTGCGCCCCATTTTTTTATAGCTTCTGTTTCAAAGAACAATGCCTTGTTATTGTTAAGCTAGCCAAACAGGCCCTATTCTAAAACAAGAGAGTCCTTAAGGGTTCCTAATTTCTATTTTTTTTGTTAATCAGCTTTCGAAATATTTAAGGAAGGCTCTGTATATTTATGAAGACTTTTCGCAAGGACCCTCCTGTCGTAGGACGGGCTTTGTTTTGACTTTTAATTGTAAAGAATATGAGATGGAAATTTCCTAGGTTTTTGAGGAGAGCGCTGTATTTTTTTTAAAGGGGCGTGGCTACTTTGATTTTTTGCGCGGCAAAATTCAAAACGCCGTTGGAGCCCTTTTTTACTCTTTCCAAATTTCCGCCTCACTAATTGAGCTTATTTCCTCTTTTTCCCCTTGTACATAATCAAAGCTCCTTCCGTTGTTTTGAAAATCAAAAACGTTGTTGTGAAGCCTAATGATATTCATTGTGTGAACATTTTGCAATTTGTGAAAAAAAACAATTATTCCGTCGTGAGGGCCCTTGAGGAGTCTACAGGGCCCTCAGGACCCTTAACAATAACAACGTTGACGAGGGGGCCCTTTTCCCCATTGTGTAAAAATTTCATTAACTTTCACATTGTCTGGGCTTGAGGTTTCCTTTCAAAGGGAAAATTCTTGGCTACAAAGTCGAATACAGTGTGTTCACATGTATATTTTAGACGGTTGCATTAGGATTTTGCATAGTCGAGAGCGATGGGATTTGGAGAAAATGGGATTCGGTGGAATTCTCCAGCAGAATTCTCCTGGAGAAAATTCCAGGAACATTTTCCTGGAGAATAATTCCAGGAATTTTTTTTTTTGAATTCGGCATAAATTTCGCTGGAAAAACTGGAAAGCTTGATTATGTGATTCTCAACTTTTCCTGTTTAAATAAAGGAAAGAAAGTATGTTTAAACAGATGGAGAAAGTCCTGTTTTAAATAAAGGGAGAAAGTATGTTTTAAAACGGAGAGAATCTTGTTTTAAAAAAGAGAAAGTCGTGTTTAAAAAAAGAGAAAGTCTTATTTTAAATAAATAAATTCCAATGGGATTTCCAATCTTCTCTCAACCATAAATTTTCTGTTCTAAAAAAACGCGTCTTTTGTTCGATTTTTTTTCTAGGCCAAATCCTTGAGGAAATGAAGGATTTATGCATATTTGCGAATAACTGACAAAGATGCGCTCGGAATTTTTTCTAACCTTTTTTTTAGGATGATTTAAAAATTTCATTTTTGTCCACCAGGAGGCGCTTTTCTTTTAATTTGCATCAGATATCCTTTTTTAGGGCCTTTTTAAGACTACTGAAAAAATTTAGAACAACATTTTAGAACAGAAAACTTTAGATTTAGAAAATCTAAAAAAAACGACACCTCAAACTTTCCAAGCAGAATCCAGCGTTTTCATAATTTTGTCGCATTGATATTTGCTATGGTTATTTTAAAATTTGCCGGATTTCAAGTACAGGAGAGAAATATACTGTGCGTTTCAAAAATAGCGCCGTGATTGCTTGTGCTTTCCAACTAACATGCTTTCATTTCATTCATTTTTCTTACTATAAATCATTCTAACATATCTCTCTCGTATGACTTTTTGGAACGCACTGTATGTTTGGTTTTTGTTTTGAATTCTGCTGAATCACTATGCTCAAAATTACCTTGGTTCTAATGGCGCTCTTTGTTTCAAAACGTTTTGTAATTGAAACGCATTCAATTTGAATTTTTGATTGTGAATTTCACCAGTTTCAATTACCTCTTCTGTCAGCACTTTCTCTTCATTTTCAAATTAAGTAAGTGGTGTAATTCAAGGAATGCTAAACCGTGGTTTATTTAATGAGACACTTTAAAGGGTACCTAAGGGCTCTGGCACTTTTCGTTTTATCAAAAAGTAGTGAGAAAAGATTTCTTTTTACCCAAAAGTGTACTTAAGGGTACTTTCAGGACCCTTTCAGGTTCACCCGAATCAGTGGACAGACGGACAAAACGAAAACATTAAGTTAGCTTTCGTGGCTTCATAAATATTAAAGCAACGGATCATAGTTCAAGTTTTAAAAAAGTCACTCTTCAAAATACGCCTGTAACAAAACGGTAAAAGTACAGAAGGATTCAGAACAATTGCGCTTATCCGACCACCTTGTCTCAATTCAGAGGTTTAGAGCAACCCCACCACAGGAACGACTAAATTTTGATATTTGCGGCAGAACTGCCAAAAGTTTCCACTAAAACTCTGAACTCCGAGACAGGTTGTCAGAAATCAGATGGACACTACTTCTGAATCCCTCTGTGTATTTCGTCTTGTGTTGTTGTTTCACCCTTGGGAATTGTTTGAAACAAATGAAACAACGAAACAAAGTCTAAATCTACGAAGGCTTCGTTTTCTAAAGCCCTCGCGAATCAGAGGAGAATAAACAGATCGTGTCTGCCTAATCTATTTGTCCGGAAGAAGATTGGAAGAGAATTATGAGGCACATTTCCTGAGATGTCTCTTCTCCCAGATCTCATCCCTACTCCAAATAAATCTACCATGTACAGAGACATTCTTAAGTAACTTGTACAGTAGAAATGCAAAAGTTCAGCTCATATAACACAAAAACTTTCACTTTTCATGCAACTACCACACACTTCTTACCATTTTAAAGCTCAGAGCTTAACTTCAAAAAAGATAAGTGAAAGGGCTCAAGTGTCCCCTCATAGTATTCCATATATGGTTTTTCAAACCGATTTCACGGTTATGTTCTTAAAAAATGCTCTGTACATTCTCGAACTACATCTTGTTAGAAGATCTCTCTAGAAATCCATTCACCCGAAGAAAGTAGCTTTAGAAAGCGGAGAAAGTAGAAAGCGGCTTGAGCCGTCGGCGAGCGAAAGCGATGAGTGCTCTGTTACAGAGGCCTTCTCGATTATCTCCGATTTTCTAAAAAATTCTCAAATAGTCTACAATTCCTGTTCTAAAAAATTCAAACAGCACTTTGCATTCCGGTTTTCAATTACTCTCCGAATCCGGGAGCGTAATATTGCCATTTCACTTAAGGACGAGTCGTATTTACGCGTTTGATTTCGGATCCAATTTCCGTTCCTCCCAAAACCATTCTTGTTCAATTTCTTTTGAAGTTCCTATTTGAACAGACTTTTTCAAAATGAACATTTGAAAAGAAAGAAAAAAAAAACTACCATTAACAAAAAATTTAAAAAGAAACTAGCCAATCAGAGAAGAGAGAAAAGTTAATCTCAAAACATTTTTCAAGAAAAGTCACAAAATTGATTGCAAGTTTTTCACAAAAGTCACAAAATTTGGTGACAACTGTTTCACAAGTCATAAAATGTGTTTCACAAGAGTCACACAAAATATGGTGACACTTGATTCACAAAAGTCAAAAATTGTTTTTTGTTTAAATGTCTTGGTTGACAATGACTGTCGCAAAGTCATTCTGCTGTGGTTTTTTAAATGTAAACATGTACAGTGCATTTCTTAAAAACCTGCCTTGTTTTTAAATTGTCGGGTTGAGAGATAAAGTTTAATTTGAACTCGTCTGGCGGGATTTTAAAAAAAGTGAAAGCTGGTGTTAGAGGGCTTTAGGCTGGATGTAGTTGGAGAAAGTATAGTGAAAGCGAGTGCTCCACAGAGTCGGATCGATTCATACACTTCTTTCCGCCTCCTAGAAGCCACTGCGGCACAGGACTCTACTAGTCATAGGAGCCATGAGATAGGCACAGGACTCTAATAGCAGAGGCAGCGCACAACTCTGCCTCTCACCACTTCCAGCATGTCACCATCTGCATGTCACCATCCTGAATGTCACCATCTGCTGAACCGAATCCACACAAATTGATCAGAGACTCACAAAATTGAGCGTTAAACTGATCTCGGAGGGATGTGGAAGCTCAGTGTGTACAAAAAAATAGAAAAAAAAAATACAGAGCATTTCGAAAATTATAGAGCGGGATAAAAAGTACCGAGCGTTCCAAAATTATAGCTCTGACTTTCGTCAAAAGCTTTACCTATTAAATTATTTTTAAAACTCAAGTCACCTTATTATAATACTTACTAATATTCAGTTCAATCGGTGTACACCACTTTACAATGTCTTTTTTTTGAAAGTCTCTGTACTTAATATTAGACAATTTTGTCTCCGTGTGGGGGTAGTTAGCTAGTTGACCCTTTGAAGTGTAGTAAAGCCTACCCTACACTGTTGTCAAAAGTTGAAAATATACCGGTCGCTTCATAAACAACGATCAGCTTGACATAGTATCTGGTTTCAAAAGAGCTGAATCCCTTTCAACAACCGGGATACAAAATAAGCTGAAACGAAAAAAATTCCATTCTTCTTTCCATTCTATTTTCAATGCATTTTTTCGCGCTTATTTTTGAAAGGCTCTGTACGTGTTTCCCTTGAAGAAGGAGGGCAAACGAGGTAGTTAAGGCGGGAGCTGTTAAATTTTAATCATAATTTACTATCATAAGCACGAACAGATGTGTCACTCACTGTATATTTACCGCTCCTACTTATTTCGTCCAGTATGTACAGAGCGTTTTTTGTATGCAGTGAAAGTCTAAGAAACTAAATCGCTGAAATCGCTAATAGCTGAAATCTAAACATTACCACATTTTCGAATGATAGCTACATGTACTGATGTGACAGGCTTTTGACTATAATTCATAGCCATTTTGCAAACAATGCCTAAGTCGTCCGTGTTTGTGCGAGACATAAAAAAAGGCTCTGTACAAAATAGGCTCCTTTTGTCATACATTGTGCCTCCTGATTTACGTGGCGTGTGACCAGCCCCACGAGTCAGGGGCGTCTCCTCCGTATGCAAATTTTGACGTCCAATTGTTGACCAAAGTGGAGCTGAAATATTGATAAGAAAATTAACGACCGAGGTAGGAGGCGAACCTGCGGATCCATAAATTTCACCCATTATATTATACCGCTCTGTTTATATGTACAGAGCGTGTCACTAAAAATTTTCATTCGGGAGACAACTGATTGATTGATGAGAGGGGAATTAAGGAGGGGTGTCTGTCACCGGGAGCAGTCGAGCCACAAAGTGGACTTTTATTTATATTGAGGTCCTTAGCAGCTTATCAGAACTTAAAGTTCTCTCTGTATATTCAGCGATTTCCAAAAGATATTTCACCGCTTGAAAGCCGCTTGAAAATTTCCCTCGATACATACAGTGGTTTTCAAAAGCTGTAATAGATAATACAGCTTTTATACGCTCTTATAATTTTAGACAGTTGACACACCACCAAACATTCTACTATCCTCTTTCTACTACACTAAAACAATCAAAAGATAATTAATGCTAAAGTGTTCAAATGTGATAAATGATAAACCTAATTAACATCATTTATCATTTTTATCACTTTATCATTCCTTTGATTCGTGTATAAAACCTTCATTGACTAAAATAGCTCAACTATTAATATAAGCTGCTATTTTAAGCGCTCTTCGTTTTCCGTTTTGCGTCATTGGACTTTGGCCGTCCGTTTACTATTTTTGATCGTTTGCTGTTTTAGGTCAGTACAATGTTTAAGAAATTCTCTGTACATTCCGTAACAATCGCAATTCTATTATCGTTGAATGTACAGTGTGATTCGTAAACTATTCCTACTTGAATGGCGATCACAAATCAACGCCATGTCAGCCTTTCCTTACTTATAAAGCCTGGAAAAATCAGCGCCACGTAGCTCAACTGTAGCTGAGAAGCGATTCGAAAAAAAAAATCAGCGCTTTTACTATCTGTGAAAGCGATAAAAAAAATCAGCGTCATACGTCAGTTGCAGCGCAGCGCTGAAAACCGCGGATAGCTTCTGCTCGCTTCATTCCTTTGTAGAGGGCAAATTGAGTTGCCCAAAATTGAAAGGGCCCCAAAATGGTTGCTTAAGTTCAATTTTACCTTTTTTAGGAAACCTTTCAAATTCCTTGAAAAAAAAATTCCCTAGGAAAAAATTCCGTTGGAAGGGCCCTTAAGGAATGGGAATCTTTTGACCTCTCGCCCACTTTTAAGAAAACCAAGAAAATGTACAGAGCCTTTTTTAAATCTGAAATTTAAGGCCGTGGGTGGCTTGCTACTTCCTCTTTCAGCCCCCTCGCATTCGAACGGGAGATAATTTCTTTTCTTTATTTGACTTTCACTTCTCGCTTTCACTTATCATAATCCCCGCTCTTCCTTGAGGGTACTTAAGTTGGTGTGATGAGAGGCAAAATGAATATAGCGCTGAACGCTGATTTTCCAGCGCTGAATTTTCAGCGATTCTGATCCGTAAATCGATGAAGGAATTCCTGATTTCGCGGAAGGAAGTGGGAAAGGCACTTCCGGAAATAAACACGATAAATCTCTTTAGCGGATAGGAAAAGTGAAAGTGATTTATGAGTTTATTTCGAATGCAGAGAGGGGGGCCCTCAACATTTTGTGCAAATTGATGTATCAAAATTAGGAGCCCTTCAAGGGCTCCCGTAATCTGATAAAACGATTTTGTGAAGGCTCTGTATTTATGACTTTCTCTTTTAAGAGGAATCTCTTGGGACCACGTGACCTTTTCTTCATCAATTCCGGAACGATTCAAAAATTGATCGTTCTTTAGCTTCCATTTTTTCATTGCTGGATTTTGAATTTTGAAAAATTTTAGCTTCGAAATTTTAAATTTTGAAAAGTTGTTTTGAAACGCACGGTACATTCGTGAGTGGGCCGTTTCTTTCATTGTTCTAGTGCTTTCGTCAGAATGTAAAGACTCCATGGTGGGCGGTTTGATTACATGCAACAGCTCTCCTACTTGTAATAGATTTCTAGAAGACAAATAGGTTTTTTAGATTTCTAAAAAAAGGGTTTTTTGTTCTAAGTTTTTAGAACAAAAGAAAATGTTTGAAAAAGTGGTTCGAGTGAAAGCTGTTTGAGAGACGTCGCGTGACTGAGGTTTTGTTGAATTCAATTTTGAAATTAATCGATTTATCGACTCTCTCTCGCTCGCACCTTGTTTATAGGTTAGATAATGGATCCAGGAAATCCATCCCAGCGAAAATAGAGTGGTGCGCTTCCCTTCGTCAAAATATGTTTCACCGTGTACAGAGCCTTTCAGAATGAAGTGAAAGCTCGCTTGATCTCTTCTATGCGTAGACTTTCGGACAAAAGTGAAAGTTCCTTTTATTCTCAGCATGTTTCCTATGTTACAAAGACTTTCATCATGTAGAGCTGAAAAGTGAAAGTTTGCTTTCTTCAATATGTTGCCCAGTGTACAGAGACTTTCATAATGCAGTTGTGTGCTAAAAAGTTCGTTTCTTCCAAATGGTGCAAAATCTATGTTTCTGTTCGTAGAGTGAAAGTTACCCTATCTTGCTCCTATGTTTTCGAGTATACAGAGACTTTCATAATAATGCTGTAAAGTGAAAGTTAGCACGGAAGGCCTCACCTTCAGTTATCAAAACCAGATCACTGAATCCTAAATATCTAACCCTTAGCTGTAATGTACAATTAAGGGACGGAGGGCCCTTAATTGCTTTTCTACGGTCCTTCCTTTTCTTTTCAAAATAAAATTTCAAAATAATGCTTAATAATAATAACTTTTCTTGTTTTAAATTTAATACAATTAATTTTGAACAAGTTGAACAGCCTTAAGCTTAGTTGAAAATTTTGTAAAAGAATAATAAGGTTAAAAAAGTATTTTACAACAGTTCAAAAGAATATTTAGTTACAAAGTAACGAATTTCAAAAAATGTTGAAAATTTCATTTTTTTTTCGAAAAATTTCAATAAGGCTTTTTTTAAGAAAAATAGAAAGTTAAAAATGTCCTCTTTTTTCTCTCGAAATTTTCAAAATTTATGCGTCTACTTGCCCACAAGTTTTTCAAAATGGGAAAAATGCAACATTTTAGCTGATCCTTATGCAACTTTTGCAGATCTTAGTTCACAGATAGGATCGTTTTTGCAGAGGATGCCCTTTAAGGGCCCACATGGACGGCCCTTTAAGGGCTCCCTTTGTCCTATTAAGTCATTGATTTATGCTTTCTGGGCGGGTAATGGACTAATTTGGGCCGTTGCATGCAGAGGAAAGGGCCCCATTACAGAGATTATTTCAAGGCGGAGCACCTATTAAAAAGGCTTTTTCGGCGGAGAAAGTTGTAGAATGAAAAGTTTGCGGCTGAAAAGAGTCTTTCAGATTGATTAGATAAAGTTGCAAAGTGGAGAGAAAGGAAGGACTGGAAATGGAAACTGGACTTTTGGCTCCAGCGAGTCTGCTGGAGAAGTCTGGAGAAAGTGGGTCTGCAAACCCGCAAAATGGAAAGGTTGTGACGGGCATTAGTTTGAGAGTTATAAGGGCCCGCCCCCTTAAGTAAGGCATCTTATTTATTTAGCTTGCCGTCTTCTCCAAAGGTCACTTCGGTACTTAAGAAACTCACGGTAAATGCTTTGGCCCATTACGACTTCCGCCCTTCAGGGAGCATTTAAACATTTTCACGATTTCAAAAGTCGCCGCTCTGTAGAGAGGCCCTTTGAAGAAGGCGGAGAAAGTCGATATGCAAATAAGTAGACTTTGAAGAAAATAATTAAGGCCCCACGCCTCGTTTACCAATTCGTAAAATTGTGCCGCCGACTTTCTTCCGCGTGTACAGAGCGTTTCAAAAGACACGTTTAGCTTTGCATAGACTTTCCTATCCTATCTTAGCCTCGAGCAATGCACAATTTCGAAGTCATTTAAACAAAAACAAAATTATTAACTTTTTAACTTTAAATTTTCAAAAAAGTTCCAAGCGTTCTGTAACCCTACCTGAATCGCTTTGAACACAAATATTTTGTAATAAAGAAAAAAGGTTTACCATTTAGTATTGGAAAAGTATTAGACAGTTATGAAAGTCTCTGTACACCGGACTGACTACCAGTTACAGTCTCCAGAAAAATTTTGACAATCGAGTGCTTTCACTTCCGGTTTGAAACTCGTAAATTGGCACTTAACTTTCTTCGGAGCACTTTTTAGGGCCTTTGACATCTGTGGAGCCAGATTTCCCTGTTCAAAGGCACTTTAGTTTTATTGACCATAAAAATCATAAAAGAATGCACTGTACATCCGCCATTTTCTTCCCAAGAGGGAACTTTAAAAAGTAAAACGCTTTTTTTGTGAAAAAGAGATTTTGAAGGGATCAGGAACTTGGAGTCGAAAGAAAAAAGAAAAAATATCAAACTTTCACTTTGGGAAAATTGGGAAATTTTCCTTCTTTTTTGGCATGGGAAAAGGGAAAGTTGAGNAAAAAGTAAAACGCTTTTTTTGTGAAAAGGAGATTTTGAAGGGATCAGGAACTTGGAGTCGAAAGAAAAAAGAAAAAATATCAAACTTTCACTTTGGGAAAATTGGGAAATTTTCCTTCTCTTTTTTTGCATGGGAAAAGGGAAAGTTGAGAGAATTTAGCAACTGATTTATTCAAGAGTTTTGGGCTTGGACGGAAATCGTCATGAGTAACATACGCTGGAAATCGCTGAAAGTCGCGGGGAAGCGATTTGTTACAGAATCGAGAAGCTCTCGACGGCGGTCGATAAACCGTTCGTTTTGGGGGGATACAGAGCCTTTTTCTAGTAGTGGCTTTGAAACTATTGCAACTTCCACTAATTGCTAATTGATCTCTTTTGGTTTCAGGTTACGACATCATAATATAGTACAACTGCTCGAGACGTATGAAGACAAAACGAGAGTTTACCTGGTCATGGAATTGTAAGTTGGAAAGTTTTACCTTTTTTCTACCTTTACCTTTTTTTTTTTACCTTTTTTGGTAAAAGCTGAAGCAATGAGCAATAATTGGCAATTAATGCTGAGAGTGCATTGTGACATGTCACTCAACGGAAAAAGCAAATTTTTTTTTACCCTTTTGATCCCGTTTTGAGATAAATATTGTTTCTCTACCTCATCATTAGCATTATTTCATTTCGAACCCTGTCAACACGATGTTTTTTCCTGGAATAAAACCCCGTGTACAGAGCCTTTCACAACAATCGAAATCGAACAAAAGTTTTTTTTTTTGAACTTAAGTGAAAACCTAAGATGTTTTCGAAATTCCAATACTTTTATGCTTACTCGTAAACTATTGTGTCGAGTGTCAGTGCTTTTGAAATGCTCTGTAATTTACTATTCATTGCTAACAATGTGCTTTCTCGTAGAATATGAAACTAGCGTTAGCATAATAATGTACAAAACGTTTTTTAAGTACCGCCTCCTGTCAGCTAACGGTTGTTATTTCGGTCTTTTTAAGCAATATATTCACAAATAAATGTTAGCTTGACAGGTGGAAAAGGTAAAGGGTGCTTTTCAATATACAGAGAGTTTTTCAAGTTACTGAAAATAATTTTTGGACAAAAACACGAAAGCTCGGGTTCTAGAACAAATCAGGCGGCATTTCATGTTTTGTTTTCGAAATTTTGGAGGTTTTTTTTTTCAAATGATGGCAGTTTTGTTTGACGGTTATAAAAAATGCTCTGTACAATTAGGAGGCGGGACAATTACCGTAATTACACCTGATGTCCACTAGCGGCGCTTTAATAATTCAGATATTGCGTTGTATCCAATACAGGAGGAAAATTGTGGTGATCGTGGGCGAAAGTTCAAGCGATCAATTTTC
>VYYI01003616.1:0-11839 GCA_021029175.1 Bilobella aurantiaca
ACCCTTTACCCTCATCTCCGTTTTTGAAAATAAAAGACTGCGCTAGAAAATAAGATAGAAAATGTTTGTTTTTATAATTAAATAAATAAAAAGAAATTATAGGACTAGGCATCTTGAGTCAAATAATTTAAATCGAAGCAACCTAATTTTAAGCTTAATATGAGAAAAGTCCGGGGGGCTAGGACCCTTGTCCTAACTTGGGTAGGTACCGAGATCTAATCCCGGCACCAGCACAGTGAGCACAGCAAAAAAGCGGCGGTGTGATAGTGGTGAGTGGAAGCTAAATATCATGTTGTAACAAAAATGGAATTTCTAGTAGCATATGATTTTGTAGCCAGAAATTAAGTTCACCAATTATACAGTGAGGGCCACGAAAAAGGCAACACCCCAATTGGTTTCCAAGTGGAACTCGACAATTGTTGCTTGGTTATGGGGGGCTAATTATAACTAATATTTTTGATTCTGACAATCAGACAATCAACCAATTTGGAGCGAATTTTCTAGTTCCTAATTGGCCGATTTTCCCGAATCTGTAACTGAATTCGTATTTAAAAAAAACGTGTTTTAGGGCCGTGAAGGATATGTAAGTATGTATGCGCATTAAGCAAAATTACATTGTCTCTCGTGCACACTGTTGGCGGGCCCAAACAGACCATTGATTGATGGCGAACCAAGGTCAGATCATGATTTTGCATAAGGTTAACATATCTGTGACCCGAGCAACCTCTGGCATTACAGAAAGTAATATTTTGGTAGCAATTTACCTAATTTTGTTGCTCCTGTTACGTTTCCACCATAAAACACAAACGAAGCTGAAACGGAACAAGAATCAGTTTCTTCAAAAATTGAAACAAGAAAGGAACTGAATCGAAGTACCCCTGCTTGGTTTTGATCCTAAATAAGGTCAAGGATCAGAGACCTATGCAGAGTCATGTATTAAACCATTTTAGGAAGTACCAGGTTGAGTTTGGGAATAGATTTCAACACTGCTTTGTGTCCGATTTAATGGTTTGCATCTAAATTGAAAAACATTTTGGTTAGAATTTATTTTAGAAATTTTAGTATCAAGTGCCCCCCATGGTTTCGAAAAATAAATAAATTGTTTACTTTCGGGTGTTGCCTTTTTCGTGGTTCTCACGGTGTATCTAACAAAAAACTTTTTTTTTACAAATTGTCTAATCAAATGCTATCAAATTCTACATTGCAAGATATTAGCCTGGTTGAAGTTGAAACTTTTTAAAATATTTTAAATTGTAATAGCTATAGTAAATAGTTGCTTCACCAACCAAGGTTGCGTATGTACTGCCAATGGCCTTAAACTATATATAAGTGCTCCTAGAATTAACTTTACAGTATTATTGCGCTACTGTTTATACTTTCAAGAACATAAAATGAAGATCAAGACCATCTTTGTTTTATTTTATTCAGTGTACATTATAATCCCTGTATCTGCACATTATTACATTATAGATTCGATCACACTGCAAGACAAAATTTTACCGGCTCTCCAACTTGGTGGCGGAAATAATCCCCAAAACACTATGACAGATCTTTTTGGCAACACTGTATTAAACCAGTGGGACGAGAAGGAGCAGTTTGACGGCTTCGGAATTGCTCAATCGATACTATTATTGCTGCAGGAGAAATACCAAACCTTAACGTTTCCGTTGGCTTTTGGGAAAGTGAAAATTTTATTTGTTGGTGGATTTGGTGGTAACGCTCTTGGGGGTTGGGTTGCAGCTACTATTTTGTCCAGCCTCGGAATTCAGTGCGACCTTTACGTTATTCGAGATGAGAGTGTCGGAATCCGGCAAACGCACTCTAGCGCCAGGGCAAAAGTGCTTCTGAACTATATTGCAAATAATGGAAACTTGTTCCCATATATCACAATCTTCAATCCACACAAATTGAATCAACCACTTGAAGAAGAATTTCCATCTCTTAAAAAATTGAGAAGTGAATATAATAATAATAGAACCAGAGACGCAGTTGAAAAGTTGAAGGCTTGGACAATGACACCAGAGGGCCAAATGTACTTGGGGTAAGTAATTTCAAAGCAATATTAGTAATAAAATGTAAAATTATTAATGACAATATGTAGTGAGATTTGTTAATGTTGCACTTCGGAGTTGAGTAGACTGATTTATACTGCAGTAACTAATTATCACGTCTAACATTAAATAATTTTCTGTTAAATATAACTATTTTATTAGACCTGAAAGTTGGCTAGAATCCTATCATCTAGTAGTTGACGGAATTTGTGGAGCCACCGCAACCTTTAACGAATTAAAAGTAGGTGCTCTTTTGGCGCTAAGGATTTTGAAGTGGGCTGAAAATGTAAATGGAAGGAACATACTTGTGTCTGCTGACGTTCCCAGCTTCTGGTCCAACAATAAAATGGAAATGCCGAAATGCTACGGAGAGTTTGATATACAACCACTGATGCCATTTGCAATTATACATATTGGGGCAATGAAACCTTTTGTCGAAACCAGGGACTGTGAGAACATGCTCCATTTGGTGGTTATACCAAAGCGACTAGAGGATTTTTTGACATTACTACCAAGTATGTACTACCGCTATTGGCTAGCTTTGAAACTAAAAGTTCAAACAATCCGAACTCCGCCAATGGGGTGGACAAAGAGAATTCGGCTCATAAATATAGTAGTTGATATTTCACCTGAAAAAATTGCCGTCGCCAAAGGAAATGCGTTTCGAAACATCAACCATTTTCACATATTCGCCCAATTCTTGACTCGAGTGCCAGTTCAGCCTCTAAGGTGGGAAGCGGAACACATTCTTTATAATGCATGTTAAATTCCTCCCCTATTGTCGTTTAGACAATCTGCGCGTGCATCTTCTGTAACAGTTTCTAGTTTTTGTGCTGATAGTTGGCTGTAAATAAAGGCTTGACCATACACGTTTTTGACAAGTTTTTTGTTTGGGAGTTTATAAATCCAAATGACACCATCTTTCGCAACTTTTCAAATACATTTTCCGTCCTCCCGCAATCCGTGGGGTTAAAAGCCTTCTACTAGTTTGGGCATAGGCTAGGTTCAAGTCCCGGCACCAGCATGGTAAGAAAAATAGTGGTGTTTTAATAGTGCTTGGAAGCCTGGAAATTTGAGGTCGTGGATAATGACGTTGGTCAGTATGCGCAGAGCGGTGTTCAGCCTCTGCGTGGCAGAAGTACGCCGGTGGCCCTCTCCACGTTCACTGCCCAGTGCCGAGTAGGCCGATACCACCGTCCCACACTCAAATAAGAAGCAAAGGCATGTTGACTAGGTCAAAGGCGAATGTCAAATAGCATAGACAATTTTAAATTTTCCTGGGTTCAGAAATAAGAAGGTTTGCATCTAACATATAAGTTTTGGTTTAAACGCTAGAATGCAAGTTCAATATTGTTTTTAGCTTACGGCGACAAACTTCCGGACGATGTTCGGCAGTCATCCGTAACCTACAAGTTTTGGAAAACCGAAACATTCTAACCTATAAGTAGAACATATGTATATAGACAAAAAATGTAAAATATTTTTTTTAAATTAAAAAAAAATATATCAAAAAATGAGAGCAGTTCAAACGTAAAGCGCAAGGAGCATAACTTCCCGTGCCACCCAACCTTCTCCATAACGCAAGATGCCTATCAGGTCAAGTGCCCCTTCACCTTTTAGTACCTTAGACCCGAAGAGGTTTGTGCCAGGACACACACAGGCACAGGTCCCAGGATTGGCACAGGCGCCAGGATTGGTGCATTGCCATAATTGGTTTTTTTCCTTAAGGCTCCTCCTCTCTGTCGGTCATATGCCTTAGGTATGTTTAGGCCTCATAAAGACATAGGGTTATTTAAGCCATCAGGCCATAAGCTTTAGTTTAAGTCCTAGAGGACAGTAGGTTAGGCTTTTGGGGTCAATCAACCTAGCTTTTTGGGCCAAAGAGAACTTAAGTAACCGTCTTTTTCATTACGTAGTTAAGGCCTGTTCAGAAAATCACTCTCCAAATCTTANTTTTTGGGCCAAAGAGAACTTAAGTAACCGTCTTTTTCATTACGTAGTTAAGGCCTGTTCAGAAAATCACTCTCCAAATCTTACAGAGCCGTAATCTGAAAGGTGTTTAGACTGCACAAAAAACTGTAACTGTAAAACTCCTGGAATAATTCTAGTACATATTGCTGTTTTGAAGCGCTGGAAGTAAAACAAATTACCAAGGCATCCGCAGCAAGGGGCAAAAATGAGGGAAATGTGCAAAATAGAAGCTTATGATTGGTAGAGGGTGAAGATGACGCTGAAAATGGTAATCAGGGCCTGAGAAGGGCCACTGTAGGGTAGAGGAAAAGGGTTACTGTTCTAAACCAAAAGATTTCCTAAAATGGCACCTTTTTGTAAAACAGAGGAGGGAGGGGAAATTTTCGAGCAGGGGCTTTTGCTTAGGGTGGCCTAAGCCAAATTTCAGAAAACCCTAAAATCAATTTTGAGAAGTGGTTTAGTAATTTTTTTTTCATATTTTGAGGGCTAGAGTGGTCAAGGGGCACTACTTGCTCTGTAGAGGGGGATCAACGCTGCACTTCCACCGTGGTAGTGGAACCTCTGGGGAAGAGTCAAAATGGAAGGGGACCTAAAAAGGGAAAAAAGTAGAAAGGACTGGGGAATCTAAATGCAAAGGCCTTACACCTATCTGGCTCTCCAGAATCCCAATCCAAATAAAAGGTCAAGAGGTCACGAGGTCACGGTGTTACTACTGTACCCAAAGGCCTCTATTTTAATTAACAGAAGAAACAACACCACAAAAGATGAATGCTGCAAGCAGCAGGGAGGTCCTCTCTGGATGGCTTCTGCAATGCGTCTCCTCCAGAGTTCGTCTCTGCAACAAGGAAAGTAGCTGGGGGAGATGCACGGCGTTTTGGGAAGTGGCGCGACGTTGCTTGCTCTGGCACGAGTTAGCTCCTCCTCCATTTCGCCAGTGGTTCTCCTGAGCACTAAAAGAGGGATCCGGAGGGCCTTTGGAGGGGTAAATGTGACGCTGAGGTGATTAAGGGTCCTCTGTAACCCTTCACTTATCAATTATTTTATTGAATATTTATTAAACTACTCATTTAACCATTAATTTGAAAGTGTTACATAAGGTGCCTTATATTAATTCGTTTCGTGTTTTGCGACATTGTTTTTGGGTGAAATGAGTGTACACGTCCAGAAAACCTATCTCTCCAAATTTCACTTAAAATGAAAACTAGTGACGATATAAATATACACGCGCAGAAGATTGTGTACAAGGAAACTATCAAGTTGCTTGTAACTCCAAGTGCACTAACACTAGATATTTGACTTTTGCCCTTATTGTTAACTTTTGTGTCATCAAAATTATACCACAGTATTCCGGAATGCATTATAGAATACAGGCCTTTAATAATTGAGCCACGGCGATCCCAACTTAGATCAGCTACCTTTAAGTATTGGTTAACATTTAAGATTCCATCCTCTCCAAAGTACAAATTTGTTACATTGGCTTCAATCCCATCATCATAAATTCTATTTAGCTCGTATGTATTGTCCATTAAAATGGAATTGTTGCATTCATACAACGTGGCAATAGGGTTGTAGCTAGCGTTTTCGGTTACAACCAACATTTCAATTAGTGTATTTGTCAGTGCCATTGAATTGTTCTCCTGATCAGCGTGGTTGCAAAGTAGGCTATAAATTTGGTTTCGAGTCAGATCATACATTTTGTCCCGTACCAAATCTTTTATATCTGACAATGAAAGAGAGTTTACTTTTGACAATATGTTATCACGAAATCGCTTCATATGTGGAATAAACAATTTAATAAACTTATTTAAAGGTATGCTCAAGATTATTGAGAAATTTTTGTCGGCAGCTTCTTGAAAGTACCGAAGTTGCCCACCTGGCATAGGAGCCGTGAGGTCAGAGGTCACTGACCCTTTAAACAAGTTACTGAGGCAAATAGCTGTTAATAGTAAACTTGCAATCACAAACTTTAGCCATTTCTGACGAGCCGCAGCTCTAGTCAGCTCCATTGATTGTTCTACAATTATAACAAAATAAAGAAGGGATACACTATCTCTGAGTTGCATTTTGTGAAACGTTACATGAAGACCTAGTAGAGTAAGGACCATGCTTGGAACAGCAATCACCCAAAAGCTTGGCGCAAAAATTTGAACATATTTTAAAAAATTTATAAATTTGGTTAATTTGACACACGATATGAAGTTGTGTTTGTCAGTCCTGACATTGTAAATCCATGTAGAAAATCCACGTGTGTTTGGTGGTAAGTTGAATTGAATAGACACAAACACAATTTTGTAATCTTGATAGCGCCAATTATACGTTGAGTTATATTTGGCTTGGTATAACTTTGTGAAACGTTCAACGATATCAGAAAACATAGATCCGATTTTAGAAGTCTGTCTATTAAGTCCTGTTGTAACAGTTTTGGTGCCTTTTTCATAAATAGTTGTCCATTCAAACGTATTATTAACACGGAGCTGCCATTTGTATGGAAATGCAAAGTGGACCAGATCCTCATTAAGGTCATCAAACACAGATTTAACGTTTCTTTCTAATAAACCCTTTGGTACAAATGTTGTAGCAATTGACTCTGAAGGAGATGAAGTTTTTGCAAGTACTGTTTTGTAGTACTTCCCAGGTTGGAAAAATAAATGAAATTCCGTAGGAAAGCATTGGGATGGATAATCTGGTAGCTTAAATGTCATTCTTGGTTCGGTATATAGGGAAATGTGGTAAGAGTGTTTTTCTTGAAAAATAGTCCGATGTGGGCTTGATTTTGGATAAATAAATACTCCGTAGTGCGTTCTGCTAGGAACATTGATCGAAATCGTAACAAAGCAAAGTTGTTTCCGCTGCAAAACGCCCTCATCAAGTTTGTCAAGGAATGCTGTGTACCACGTGAGTCCCGCTCCGGGAAACAGTGTTCTTATTCTGTAGGCTTCTAAGGTCGCATTTTCAAAAACAAAAGATAAACGCGTTGCAGGAGTCAGTGTGTTGAAAACTGATATTTCTGGATGTTGTTCAAATTCAACAATTTCGATGTAACAGAACTTGAATGCAACTTGTACGCTTGTCAATATATCAGTTAAGCTATTACATGAGGTAAATGAGGCAAGGTTTAAGTAAAATATAATATACACTTGAATAAATTTGCAATTCATTTTGAAAGCAAAAATCGTTGACTATATTCTGTCAAGTCTTTCAAATAGCTGGCTTAACTGGCATTATACCCTTCTCATCGTGCCATTGCCCAATTTTGCCAATATTTATCATAATTGAAATTCTCAGCCAAGTTAAAATGTTTTCCACGTGCGCATTATATGGAAATTAATTGTATAAGGATCTTATATCGTAACATGATTGGCGTGTGCAATTTATAATTTTGAAGGCCGAAAGGAGAATTAGTCATAAAAGCTGGACACAAATTACACTTAACTAATACCTTCAAGCCTTGCAGAACTTTTACATATTTTTACCTAACAGTCTGTGTTGGTACTTAGAAATGTTGTTTTCGTTGAGCATGTTTTAAAGTTTTTATAAATTTACCCAACTTCTCCATAGCCTTCTCTTTAATTAAATAATTGCAAAACAAGAATAACTAACCTAATTTATTCTAATTTTTTTATAAATTTATCGCCGCAAGTCCACAACGCGGGGTTTTATTTGCGATATAAAAGTATAAACATAGACTAGCAAAATACGCCATGTAGAATTAAAATAAAACAGATATCGAAATTTCCAAGGAATGCTCAAGAGGTGCTCAAGGAATTATTTATGAAAATAACGTTTGGGTATACTTGCAATTTGGATGAATGTTTTTTAAATTACCACAAATAAACTCGCGATGCTGCAGAATCGGCGCAAAGACCGCAATAAGCCCAATACTATAGCCACATTTTCGTGCTAATTTTAATAACTATAAAGAATCCTTATAATGTCCTTCTGTTGATATTTAATTACATTTGAAGGCGCGCATTTTAACTGAATTAAGAAGTATAGTGAAAACTAATAGCCACAATCGCAGGTTTCGAACAAGGTTTGACATGCAGGTGTTCTTTTATGTAGCGATCTTCTCACTTCCCCGCTAAATGTCAACAAAAAAGGTGGCAGTAGGGTGGAACTAAATTTGAAAAAATTTGTCAGTGCCAGTTCCAATAATTGTTAAAACCTTTCAGTTCAAGTTCTGTATTCGGTTCCATAACCTTTTGGAAGCGTATCTCGTGGAAACAAAACCGGAACATTTAGAACATTCAAATAAGTAAATACTTATGAAATTTTTCAAATTTTATGTAAAGTTTTGATTATTGTGTGTGTATTTTTTTCTGAATAGTTTAGAGAATTAAGAAAGCACATTATTTTATTTAAAAATCGGATTCATTAGCAAACATGCACAAAATAGTAATGCAAAATTAAGTTTAACTAGTTTTGATTGATATTTCAATGCCTTTAGTTATGAAAATTGCACTTTGAAAATACTTCTACGGCGATTACCTACCATAGGTGGTTCCATGTCAATACCGAGAAAACCAAAACCAAGAAAACATAAACCAATAACGACCAAAGCCGAGAAAACCTAAACCGATTACGGCCATAAGAATAATATGGTCATTCTCGGTTTTGGTTGTACCTCGGTTTTGGTTATCTCGGTTTTGGTTTCTCGGTTTAGGTCTTCTCAGTAATGACCTACCACCCCATGACTTAAATTTTTTTCTTGGATTTTTCTTATTTATAAAATAAGTAGTAGAGAAAACCGCCCTAAGACGGGTGTATACTTCTGTCCACCCTTCCTTAATTTCCCGGATACTCCGGTTTCAATTGTTAATCATTTCTAATTGCTAATCATAATTAACTAATCAGCAATTTTTTTAAGCACTTTGGAGTTCCTAGTTAGCTTCAGCAAACTGCAGAACTCCCGAATGCTTGCAAAACACCGGTTTCATAAGTTAATTATTGTTAACTGCTAATCAAAATTAACTAGTTGGGAATTGTTCTTAAGCAATTTGAAGTTCATAGTTAGCTTCAGTGTACTATATAAACTCCGATTGCATGCAAACCTCCAGCTTCAAATGTTAATTATTATTAACCGTTAATCGCAATTAGCTAATTAGCAAAACAGAAAAGTCTGCAGTTTCATTCTATGTTGGAATAAACAATAGAAAACAAGACTAAAACTTTTCTGACGCTGATTCCTAATCCAAATCGTTTTGTCTTCTGGCGAAACCCAAAACAGAGAAGCTAAATTGCTTCAGCTTAATTTTATGTTTTTCGAAGCTGAATCCGATTCCAAATCATTTTGGATTGTAGCGAAACCTATCTAATATCCATTATGCTTGTAGAATTGATATTAGTTAATTCTAATTAACTGTAGTTAACCGCGCCATCTGGTGGAGGGATTTCTAACCCTATTCCTAAAAATCTAAACTGTCGACAAAATACGTCTTCCGAAAAATTCGTTTCCTTTTTTTAATTTTGTGTCGTTTTTATTTAGTTAGGCGCTAACCTTTCTTTTGTTCCACCGTCTAACTCACCCTATAACAGTGTTGATTTTTTTTCTAAATCTGATTAATTTTCCTAATAAAGTGTGAAATAAAAGGGTTCAGATCCTAAACAGATTTCAGCGATTCGAAGAGATTGTCCTTTTTTCCATGTTCTAGCCTTCCAATTTTTAGAATTCTCATTGCGAGAATTCGTACACATTAAAAATTTACAAAATTTCTATAAACACTAACGACAGGAAAGATAAACAATAAATAGAGATCAAATAAATAATCAAATAAATAAATTGTTCGTTACAAATAAGCGCAAGACTTTAATAAGACATTCCCGCATGGTGGATGGTCAACACGTAAAGGAAATGGCTAAGAAATTATTAGGAAAGGAGCTCATCAGCATAGATTTTGTCATTTATGCAAATGAGGTAGCTCTTAAGGATTTCCTCAAGGCTCTTGGGAAACTTAACAGCTAAACATCCTCTGACTTTGAACACCCACTCACGAGGATACGGACATACACAGTCAGAGGCAAGGCAATTCCTTTAGGGGAAAACCAATAGCGTGAAGACTTTTTTGTGGCTAATCGGAGATTTCAACCCTCGTACCCAGGCAGGGTAACTATTTTGGAAGAATAATGAATTTGTAAATCCTACGTCTTAAATAATCAGTACGTATCTTTCTGTTCGAATTTCTCTGTTGCAAATGGTAAATAGCTAAATAATGAATGGAAGGAGGCAATTTACCTAACTTATTTTTTTTTGTATTCCCACTGCTTCAACAAAACATAACGCGAAGTAAACTTACGTGGTATGTGAGCCACCCCACGCGAAGTATTCCCCGCCAATAATTTCCCCTCTTTTACTTCCAACAGTGCTGGGTAAAAGACAAAAAAAAATAAGCGGCAATGATGGGAACGTTCATTTTGCCTTGTATTGAAGGCCTCTTCTACCTCACAAGAAATAAAATTGCTCCTAACGTATGTAAAAGCAGTATTCATGTCTTGTCACATTTGCTACAAAGCAACGTTTTAGGCCATTTTTAAAGACTTTTTGTTTTAAAGGGCGCTGCCAAGAGCTCGATTGAAGAAATAGGATAAAGAGCTTTAAAATATAATTGTTCTAGTTCTACTGATTTATTACAGTAGTCTTCAGTTTAATGTTCTTTTATCTTTTTCTTCAAAAAAATAGGCAATACTTGTTGTTGATGTTTATTCAAAACATGTTTGCATAAGATCTAGTTGTAAGAAAACCCGTTCAATAACAGTATGAATAGCCAAACTAGGCATTTAAGCCCTCAGGGATAGGAGTACAGGGTTTAAAGCAACCTACTTAACAGATTGGGTAAAAAACCTCAAATAATAATCAATCATAAGTAATCTCGAATACTTTTCTCCTTTCCTAACCGCTCTCATAATAGAGCCATTTTTTTTTGTAAAGTTATGTTAGCTTTGCCATTTCAAGCTAAAGCCCCCAACGTTTACCACAAAAAAAGGAATAAATGCTCAACGCAACACAGTAATCGAAGATGTCGTTCCACAAATCCTGTTTCTATCTATACTGACTTTAACTCTCGATCAGCTATCATAACATGGAAATTTTCAAGCGATTAATTGCAGTTCTAATCCTTCTTGAAGTCTTCTTAACCCAAGCCAAGGTAAATACAAACAAGTCAACATATATACTTACCGTAGACACTAAATAAACAAGCCATACTTACAACCTTTCCACTTCAATAAGCACAACTGTTTCAGTCGTTTTTAAAGATTCAAAACTAACACAATTATCGGCTAATTTTCAGAATTCACAGCATCGCTATGGTAACTCTTTTATTTTTTAACTAGCTGACAAAAACATGTCAAATCGACGTGTAAATAAATTTTACTCGTAACAAAATTAAGCAATTACATTGCAAGTGCAGTGCGTTGCATTTGGAGTCACATTTAATGAAATCGTGGTTGGTAGTTTTGTCATTTTTCAGTGCAATGCAATTGCTTTACAAAAACACAAATTGAGTGCTTTCTGCATTGGCAAATGGTAAAATGAATCCCTCAAATTCGCATATTCTGGTTTTTTATAATGTAATGGTTATGCGTGTGTGAGTAATTTTTACTTCAAAGCTATAAATTGTACTTCAAAAAAAAATTTGTCCTGTCTATCATATTTCCTGTTAGGGTACTATAAAACTTTTATAATACTTACTTTAATTATACTTGAACAATAACATTTTACGTTTCATTTTCTAGGACTCTTGCAAACAAGTATCATGTAAAAAGCAAGTAAAATGTAAAGGTAACATTTCTAACTTGAGCTCAGCACTCCAAGCGTGCAT
>VYYI01003617.1:0-11837 GCA_021029175.1 Bilobella aurantiaca
GAATGAAACCTTTTTAAATTTTCGACACAGTGACAAACAATGGTGTTCATTTTTTTTGATAGCCCGCGGCGACGTGCGACGCTGCGATTGGGTCCGTGAAAGGTTCTGAATTGGACGACATATTCGAGGAACTATTTTCCCGCCTTTTTGTCAATGCAGACAAACCTGAAGATCCTATCCGATGGATTCAAGACTACCTGTACCAACAGGCGCCTTCACGTCAACTGAAATTGGAATCGCTGATTGAGATCTTGCAAGAAGACATTTTGCAAAAAGCTTGCGAGGTTTCTTACAAAAAATACCGCATTGCGCATTTTTAAATTAAGCGCCACCAAACCTCCGCCATTGGATCATCCACCGTAGATGATAAACACTTCTTAATAACTATTCTTAATGGAAGCGTCCTCCCGAAATGTGACAAAGTTTCCCTATTACCCCCAAAATTTCTCACCTCCCTTTAATTAAGTGCCAAACTTTTTTAGATTTTCTAAGAAGGCAAATTTAGGCTTTTAATTCAGATTAAAGAAGCAAGGGAGAGTCGACGATTCAGTGCGAAGTACAAACGAAACGCAAGCGCTGGGGCAGAGGGTTCTGAAAAGCGGTGCCACATCGAACCCAACCCGCTCTTTCGCCTGACGCTGAATCTCGCAGAAGCGTTAGTGCACCGACGACAAATTGAAACTCCAGCAGAAGAAGGCGACGGGGTCAACGACCCATCAAGAAAATTCCGGTCATTGAACTTGGGCGCAGGGAGGTCTACTACCTCCGCCAGAGCGGAGAGATTAGCGGGTACTAATGACCTCGAGAAAGAGGAAAGTGATTCAGAAGATCGAGAATTTAGTCGATACAAATCGACAGAAACGTCACCACAAGGCTCCAGCCATGAAATAAATACAGCGGGAAGTAGCGGGAGTTTTAAAAAATCAGAATCCCAACCGCTGCTGCTACCGACCAATCGAATTCAATACAAAATTTACGATCCTAGATTCTTCGCAGAGCACATTCCGCTTGGATTCTGGAAGGAAGACTTTTCGCTGGACAAGAGCGAGTCGGAATCTGATTCGGAGGACAATCTCAATTCGGAGCCATTGATTGGTCCAAATCTCGAATTCAGGGTACCTGAACAACCGAGTTGGTGCCCTGAGCCCGACGTTCAGGTCCCCAGTACCTTAGAGGACGCTGAATCAGCGCATTCTTCGCTCGCCAGCGATTCTCCACGGACTCCCTCCACAGCTAGCCACCCGCTGAGTCCGCCCCGTCAATCATCAAGTCTGGAACAACTGAAGAGGAACGCGTCCCATTGTGAATGGATTCACAAAACTTATGGATCAAACTTACTCAATGAAATCGAAAGCTATCTCATTGAAAAGCAGTCAACTAGCTAAACATGCAATCGAATCAAATGAAATCTAACAACTGCGTTATTTTAAAACATATTTGAACGTCAACATATGCTTGTGACTTTTGCAGATCACAGTCTCCGAAAAGAAATTTAACCTGTATAAAAAAAATGAAAGTCTTTTTTAAATTATGTTTTTTTTTGCGAATTTTAGTCAATCCTTTAAGACTTTTTATAAAATTGAATTTTTTCAACTTTTTTATATAATTTTCAGGAATTGAACTTGATTGAGCTTGTTGAGCAAATTGAGACGTGGGTTCCGTTCAGGTGATCAAACAATAGAACAAAAACCGTGCAAACAAGAACGCGCTCCATTTGATCCCATTCTAGCGACTTCCTCTGTTATGAATGATCCATCTAAACTTGAATGAAGCTTGAGTTCTATTGATTTTCAAACATAAATCTTGTTCAACATTTTTGGAGTGGATTTCAAATGGCTTTTTGAGAATGGAGACAAGGTTGATGGTTGATCGCTACTACCAAAGGCATTTCCAGAGAATTTTCCATTAGCATTTCATTGCAACGCGTCATTAATTCCATGTCACAGCACGCACATCAGCGATGATAAACTTACTAAAAACTTCTGCATCGACAATATTGTAATCGTAGCGTCATTGCCAAAAAAAAAGTTTGAAAGAAACAGAAGGTTTTTTCGATTTCAGGTTAGCATTATTAAAAAAATATTCAAAACAATTCGTATCAGTTTAAAAAAACGGAAAAGTACATGTCTTACTACTTTTATTTTGGAGTTGAGGATTTGAACCAAAAATAACATTTTAAATGACCAAAAGCTCAACGTTGAGACGATCAATTTCAAAATTTTGTATAATAATTTTTAGAAAAAGTCGGAAGCGTCCCTTAGTTTAAAAATTCTCTTTGTACATCAAAGAATTTAGAACAGAATACGTTTCTTTTTGCCTTAAAATTATTATTTCAAAGAAAGATGCCTAGTTTGAAATTCTGAATAGATTCTGAAATGGAAATTGAGTTAATTTGGTTGTAGAAAGATATAAAATCCTACAAACAATGTAGCTTAAAACAGCGATGTCACGAGGTCAGAGGTCAAAGTCTTACCTGTGCATGACTGTGGTTCTGTCCTGCTTGGACCATAGCCCTCGACACAGCGACAGTAGGAATTTGAGCCTTGATTATGACAGAGGACGAAGTCACCGACGCATGTCACGGTGTCATTGCAATATTCCCGAAGGCCGGCTTCTAGAAATAGACAAAATAAAGGCTCTTTCAGCGTTTTCCGCAGTGCGAACCTCTAATATAAATCTCAAAAGACGGGGATCTACCTTTTGGCAGATAATAATCTGTTTTTTTCCTTTCTCCCGAAGACAATAGGATAAATTGACCATAAAAGTACAGTGAGCTTCACAAAAGCGGAAAATTTCGTGTTATATTTATCTGAGGATCAAAGTTCCTAATAACTCTGTCATGTACATCTGCACAAAAGCAGTACAATTTTCTTTCCACATGAACAAAAAACAAGAGAAAATCACGGCACAAGTGTACAAAAGGCAAGAAGGCAAGTGAATGCAAAAGTACAGCGAGCATCACAAAAACCGAAACGTAGTGAATAATTTTATCAATCAACACTGTATCAAACCTAATGGAAGAAAATTAGGCAACTTTTAACTAAAATCGATAGAAAAATAGATTGATCACAATAGAAAAGTTTTATTCCATTTTTTTTAAATCACGAGTCAATGAGTTGTATAATTTCTACCTTGTTGTGACATTCATTATGTTTTTGGAAATAAAATAATGTGGAGAAAGTAAAGATAAATCAAGAAATCGGTTAAAGAAAATACAGTGAACCTCAAAATAACTTTCCTTTTCTAACGAAATAATTGTGAGTTGTGACGTGATCATGGCGTGATTTACAATGTGCGCTTACTTTCGCTCAATTACACACAGTGTGCAAAGCGCACACACATTACGCGAGACGTGATCTTCCCTTTTGTGGCTTTCACTGCACAAGGAGAAACGATGATAAATTGCTACAGAATGCAAAACTTATAATTCTCTGGGGAACCTTAAAAAAGATTCACTTTCCACATTTCTACTTTCCAAATTAGTTTTGAAATGCTCTGTACAAGTGGATGGAGCGTGTGCATTAGAAGAGCTAGAAAGTAACAATTACTTAAAAACTGAATATTGCATAACTACTACAAATTCATACCGAAAAGCCTTTGGCAAGCGAGAACAAAAACAAGCTCCATCTCTCTAAAATACAAAAACAATACACACATGCATAGAGGAAGTCACTGCATAAGTAGTAGAAAGCAAAACAAATATTTGCTAAACTACCCAATTAATTTCAGAACATTGTTTGCTTATTATAATTAGTAAATATTTGTTCAATTTGATTGGGTTAACAGGCAAGGAACATGGATCGCTGATGCATACAATGGCGACATGTTTACGCAACGTTTCAACAATAATTAATTAAAAACCACTATTGTCCAAATTACGCGTTTAAAATTGTACTAAAATTTGTGTTACATTTGTTGGAAGTATTTGTTTTCATATAAAAAATTTACCCGAAAAAAAAATACATTAAGGGTAAATTGATTACTAAACCTACGTTTTAAGAAACCTTTATGATACCCCTCTTAAATTTAAAAATAAAGAGCAAAAGTGACCTTAAAATTCTAAACAAAATATAAGAAAACTTAGCCTTTTGACGCCGGTAAATTGTTTGGCTGTTTTAATGGCATTGTCTAATTCATCATTATCCTAATAATTTAAACAATAAACAAAAATGTTTAAATGGAAAATATGCTGGTTAAACTTACGTGCTTGTGCTAATTGGTCCATGGGTGACGACAATTGACTCTTAGGAAAAGTTCTGGAATTGCTCCAGTGCTTTCTTTCACAACTTTTCTTTTCTCTTTCGAATTCCAGGCGTTCTTAACTTCTGGAGAACACGAATTCCAGGAACTGAATAAACGACAAAAAAAAAATCCAGGAAGTGAACAGGCCAAAAATTTCCCGAAAGTGAAAGCGGAGAAAGTAGAATTGTGTTATACGGGGAGAAAGTGGATTGAAACACTAAAAGTCCTTCTGAGCCAGATTTTTGGATGAAGTTTATTTGCAGCGAAGAAAGCAACTGATTTCTCTTGATTTGTTTTGTGGCTCTGGAGAAATGCGGAAAGAGAAAGTGAATTGTGTGGAGTTTAGGCTCCTTGAGCAAGAGGATCTACAGAGCCTTTTTTAACACTCAAGGTGAAAGCAACTCCTCCATTTCCAAATTGATTTTTGGTAGTAAACCAATAATTCTGAGAAAATATGGCAATTCCAGGAAAGGCAGAAATTGATATGACCAATTCCAGCGGAGTCTTCCGGAGTGGAATTTGGGTTCTTTGTGAAGTGAAATATTTAGAAAGTCTCTGTAGATGAGGGCCCTCTTGAGCAGTTTCAGTGAGCACTTGAGCACTGTTCCTGATTTGTGTATGGTGGAAGGGGGCGGGGAGACGAGCGTTTTTTAGACTTTGTGCCGAAGTGACCTTTAAAAATGCATGGGATGGCGTGTCATTCCTTTTTATCCTACTCAAACTTTCTTTAGGACAAAATCTAGCATCGACACTACCAACCACACTCTCCTCCTTCGTTCCAGTACTTAGGCAGTCTTACAAACGCACAGTGGGCCCATCTGTCGGTGGTACGGCCAGGCGGGTGGGAGGGAAATTCGAACTTTAATAGGAAATACGTTTGATTTGCACTTGTGATTTGATTTGGGCCAACTTTATTTCATTTCCCCGAGAATTCCCAGTACTCAATGTGAAAAAAATCTTTGTTAAAGTAATCCTTACAATATTCTGAACAACTCTTGGCGTGGGATGACACTGGACAATGGATTACAAGGTGCTATCTTCCGCCTGGAAGTTACGGTTTGTTTTAGGAAAAGGTATGGTTGAAGTGTTTCTACTTGTTCCACATTGTACCCACTCTCGCATAAAAACTTAATTTAAATTAAGACAACTTCGTGTGTCTCTTTGGTAGTAACTAGTAAGAAACGATGAATGGAATCTTTATGAGATCTGTATTTTACACGGGTTGGGGTACAATATTGTAATCAACAATCTCACAATGCAATGGGCTTATTATTATAATGACTTAGGTAAATTATTTCTTCTCCAAAAACTCTTCAGAACAATTCGGATATGTCGGATTTAAAAGTACTCTAAACATAAAGAATCCTACTTATTAAGTAGCATATTAGCTACTTTATTGGAATGTTCTGTACGTCCGTCTGTCTGTCCGTCTGGTGGCGCCATAACTCTCGAACGGGTTAACTTTTAACTTTAACAAATCTGTTTTCAGCTATGGGTACCTGGCGTCAAGGGTAAAGCCAATTTTGAAGATGGGCCATAGGGGTCCTTCACCCTCATATTGGCGACCCCCTAAATGACCCCCAAATCCGAAAATTCGGATTTGTCGGATTCTTGCTAGTTTTGCATGAAACGAAAAGTTATGATAATTTGAAGCACCAAAGTGACCCTAGACCCTTCATCCTTATATCAATGACCCCCTAAATGATCCCCAATCCGAAAAATCGGATTTTTAGGATTTCTCCTAGTTTAGCATAATACGAAAAGTTATGATGTTTTCAAAGATCTAAGCGACTCCAGACCATCTCACCTCATTGAAATGACCCCAAAAGACCCTCAAAACCAACAAATAGGTTTACGGGTTTTTGCTAGTTTTGCATAAATCGAAAAGTTTCAGCTTCATATCTGACCCCCAACCATTCAACAATTTAGGAATTGACCCCAACCCGAAAATTTGACATTTTCGTGGTTTTGCTAGTGTTGCTGTAAAGTATTTTTATATCAGTACAATACGCTACTTATGTTACGTGCGTTTGCAACGGTTTATTTCATGAAATGAAACTGTCGTAGAATGTCTAATATTTAAGGTTTAAAAAATTTTAAACTTTCTTTTGAAAGGAGCGGTTTTTAGAAAATCCGCATAAACCCATCTGGAATGACAATGAATTCCGAGTGCTACATGGTTTCATAAACAAAACAATTCATTCAAATTCAGATCAATTTGGAAGGTGCGTGGGTGGCCATAATTCACAATTTTCGATGACTAGATAGAAGCAAGTTAAATTTGGCATAAGGCCATAAATGGGCCACTTAACTTAAGCAGCGTGTCATATGGACAGCCAAAATTTGGGCAGCCTTCCCTCACTGCTTTCTCCTGACTTTCTCTTTTGCCTTGATTTCGAGTCAAACGAGTCATTTTGAGTGTAGTCGGGAGAAAGCTTAATATTGAGACAGAAAGGAGGGGAAACGAGCAGAAAATTGACAAATGTAGGCGAATTCCGATGTGTGGCTGGAGCGTGCGGCGCTTGAAGGCGCAGTGGCCATAAAGCTGATTAAGTCAACGAGCGACCGTCTTTTGGCATGCCACGCTTGTCCATTAAGGCGCAACCGAACCATAAACCTAAGCATTAGACCCTACCTAAACCTAAGCATTAGGCCTAATTCCAAAAAGAATCAAATCACACCGTCAGATACGCAGCTGCATGCTGGCGACAGCTCACAAACTCACCTTCCACAACTTTCTCTGTTTCACTTTCTCCAAGAAACAATTTACAAGATTATACGGAGCCTTTCTTAAGTATCAGTACACAATAGAGTTGGTAAATATGAGTATGGTAAAATCCACCATATTTCACTTCTACGTTGTAGATACAATGTCGTTTTTAATAAAAAGAATCGCTGAAGTTGAATATTTCGTGCTATGACTTAATACCCAAAATCTGAAATGAAATAGTTTGCCACGAAAATGCATTTTTTTTCGTCTATGTATATTATAGCTTGCAAAACATTAAACTCTTGTCTGTGCAGATTTAAGCACAATATTGCAAACGAAAGTAGAATGTCAAATGAAAATATGAAATGACATGATTATGTGTTGTGCTCTTTAGATTATTTTCCTTTGTAATTCCCTAACGAGCAATAAATAATAACCGTGTACAAAGCCTTTCTAAACGAAAATGAATGGCAAATAAAAATCTTTTTAATTTTACAGCTTAAAAAAAAACAATATCTGAAGAAAAGTACTAAATAAATGAAAAATAAGTCTGTGTAACACGAGATCTGAAAAGTAAATTGAGGCTTCTATTTTTCAGAGTTAAATTAAGAATTCAGGTGCAGAGTGGATCACTTCCGTTAGACAGAGCCTTTTTTATTATTAGGTGAAGAATAACCCAAACCAAAGTGCACCGTTGTTCTCTCAGTCGTGAAAGTCGTTTTATTTTTTCAAAATCCTTTGGGCCCCTTTAAAGATTTAAAGGGCCCCATTTCTCAGAATATTACATGGGCTTTTTCGGTAGGTTAATGCACAAAAATATCAGATTTCTATTTTCACACCATTTTGAGAGCCTATTATAATATTTCACACCGTTTTGCAAAGCCTTTTTTACATGCACACAAGTAAAAATGCAGATAAAGGAAAGTGAAATAAAAATGTCTGGATATGATCTAGGAATTAAAATTCACTTTCGCACGTTCGCTTCGTGTTAAACCTCATAAAATATTCAAATAAGAAAGCACTTTGTAGAAGTACAGAAGCTTTTTTAAATACTATAGGTTTGAGTTCGGTGTAATAATTTTAGAATACCAGTTCTAAGTCCGTTAACCCATGTTTATTAAAATGAAAAAAACAAAACAAGCATTTATTATTTCAAATCCAGATATGTACCTTTAGTTTTTCGAATAGTTTTTCTTATTTTCAAAAGCGTACTTACGATTTGGAAGAAACGCTTGCTACAGGAAAAAAAAACTTCACTTTCACCGACTAGGGTTTGTTTCAAACTCAAAACACAAAAGCTATCTATTTTTAAGAAATAGAATTGTTATTACGTTTTAAACTTTCAGCGATTTACGCTTGTTGAGGGCTTGAGTGAAAGTAGCAGCGATTTGAAACGGCTTAATCTGACATGAGGGATGTTCGGTAGTTTACAGAAGACTTTCCCTTGTTCATAGCCTTCCAGGTTTGCCTTCTGATTCCGCCGCCTTCGCTGCCAGCAGAACGAAAATTGGTGCTGGAGGGTTCAGTACTGGAATTTGCGTCCGGTGCACGAGTCGCTCCAAGCCGTTTGTCTTGCTTCTTTTGTGGCCGCGGTTCGAAAATTGGTACGTTCCGAACGGTCGGATACTCGTCCAGCATCAGTTGGTGAACGTTTCCGGCAAACTCCTCATATTCGCTCACTAGCGATAGGAGCTGCGGCTGCGTCAACCCAAGCACTTCCGTATACGTCTCGGCTCGATACGACTGTGCAATGAAAGGTCAAAATATTATTAAGACGACCCTCGGAGCACTTAAAATGAAAAACTTTTGAAAATTTAAAACCTAGCTCAAATTTTCTGGTCTACTATTAGTACAAGAATTTTCAATAATTCTGAATTAGTATTCGCCAAAAGGGCTCTGTAGATCCCTTACCTTATTGTAAGGCAAGTCGTAGAAAATTGCAGATCCCTTTGCGAAAAGTTCCCCCGGACCGTAAGTCTCGACCAAGAATTCGCGACCGTTGTTGTCCTTCCCATAAGACGAGACACGCCCTTTGTAGACCAGAAACATTGTGCCCGTTGGTTCAGGCCCTTCGGCAGTCTCCTCGAAGTCCAGAAATCCGTCATTGACGATGTTTATGCCAGGTATAAACATTCCATGAGTAAACATGGCGCAGAGCTCACGCATAAATGCCGTGTCCAAGCGGTGCGTGAAAATTTGGCACTGAAATTGTAAACGCAAATCACAAACTTGCATCAATTTTACAGCATTTTGAACAAGTTTTGCGAATGAAAATTGTCGGGTAAAAATATCGAATTTCAGGGCTTCCGATGAGAAACTTTTATGGACCATTTTGTGACTGGGAAATTTGCATACTTGAGTGGTGAGGCTAATTAGGTTTAATTGTTATTGGGTAATTAGCATTATTACCTTCATTGCTGTTGAAGAGTAGAGAAAGTAGCAGACGGAAGTTCCAAGCGTCGTGGGCAGCGCTGCGGTGCATTCGTGATACTTGACGCCGCGGCACTGCTCCCAGCGCATCACAAAGTAAGAAATGACTTGATGACGCCGCGCAGCACTCATGCCAATGTTTCCCATATGTTTCTAATGTAAGAATTATTAAGATCAATTGATTGAATTGCGATTGATTTAATAATTGAGTTTTTTTTCTCCTACCAATAGGAGATTCACTTGGTACAAATACTCTCGGTAGGTTTTGTTTAGCGACGCAATTCCAGTGGCGAAGTGACTCAAAATAACGGAAATAATGAATGCGCCGCAGAAGATGGTGAAAATTGCCAATCGTGCCTCATCTACGTTGATAGGAGTGATGTCGCCGAAGCCGGTCGTCGACACGGTGGTGATGACCCAGTAGAGGCTACGCACGTACCACCGCCAAGGTTGCAGTCGTTTTATGTGGTTGATTTCGTGTGTGTAAATAACTGGAGGTCAAAGGTCAGGGGTCAAGAGCTTGTACTGTGATCAATGCTAATGATGCGTACACTCGTATGTCCAAGTTCCGGTTTTGCACATTTCAAATATGTCCTCGTCGACGCAGTTAACTTTTTTCGCCGTATTGGCGCATGAGCAGCTGGCAATGGCGTAGAAGTAGCAAGCGATTCCATTGATTACCAAGAGAAAGGTGGCCATAGACAGAGACACTTTATGCTTGAACACGCTTGTGCGCAGGTCAGAGCTTTTGGCCAATTGCGTCCGGTAAAAGTAAAACTAGGTTTTTAGAACAAGAGCGTTTTAAAAACAGTTTAAATCGTTCGCTTAATCATCTAGAAAGCTTACGAGTCGTAAGAAGCGTATAATCCGAAGAAATCTACAAAACAAAAAATTTAACATCTTCAAGATCTATGTTTTCTCATAATAGACGTAACAGTGAATTTGCTTGATACCTCGAAGGATCCTGGAGCCCTGCGCCATCTGCGCCAACACGCCTAAGCGGCGCACTTGCGATAATATCCACGAGGAATGAACCTGGTGGCACGATATAGCTGTAATAAAGTTAAAAACAAAAGTTGACAAAAAAAAATCGTACTACACAGAATTCTGAAAGGTAAACGATAAAAATTTTTAAGCGTATTTTATTTTGCTCTCATACTTGAAGGCAATTTTTTGAAGCGATTTGCAGTACTTTCCATTGATTAGCGTAAACGGAATGAAGAATTGCATCACAATGTGCAAGTACATGGGCACTTCAATCATGAACGTGAAAGTTTGAACCATTTCACCAATAGTCGACGGAATTTCTTCAGCGAAAACCATATTATACGCTGCAAGGGCGGGGCTGATGTAGCAAATACCGATGACCAGCGTATCGAACCAATCAAGGAATCCACATTCGGGATGAAGCAGAAACGGAAATTCAGAGCTCGTGCTAACGAAAACGTTTTAATAAATAGGTCAGTGACCTTTGACCTTTTAATGGGTGACCTTTACCTCTTTGTAAAGTAAAAGAAGGGCAGATTTTCGTTTTCGTTGCCAAACCCCCAGAACCGCGTGATTGCGCTCTGTAACCAGCCCTCTCGAACATGCTGAAAAATTTCTTCTTCGTCGGGATCTGGCTCTGAATTTCGTTCAAGCATCGTTTTGATTTGACTCGAAATCACTTTGACGTTATTGGCCGTCCGCCCCGGTCGGTTATTTTCCATTTGAAAAATGTCCTCTTTCTGAACAGGCAATTTCTTCTTGATTTCGTCCAGAATTGTCGGGTAGCTGTAAAAGTTCTTTTAGTTAATTTTCGAAAGTAAACGCCTATTTTCTAGTCGTAAACAATTATGATTTTCCAACTATCGTGTAAAAGATTCGCCTAAAACATAACGAGGAGCAAAATTGCATTTACCGTTGAATAACGATTTCAAAATCAGATGCTGCCAATACAAACACTTCGACTTCAGACGCTGCGATGGCGTTATAGCTCCGCCTCGTCTCATAGATCACTGACGTTTCACCAAACGACCTTGACGTAAAAATCAAGCCAAAAAACCATTACAAGTACCATGAAATTCAAATTAGAACAAGTTTTTTTTTAAACTTATTTAATGTTATGTTCATTTTTTGAATGGCTGCTAACTCACTCTCCTTCCTCAAGCGTTTCGCTCCAAACGAGATACTTATCGGCGATCCAAACGTTACCACTTACAATTATGAACCTGTTCAAACAATTCTTTTCAAATTTTTCAAATATTCACAACTTATGTATCGCTTCAAATTGCTAACATTTCTCGTTCCATGTTTCCAAAGCGCGTGATTCGCTCTCCTTTGCGGAAGAAAAGAGTGCTCATGTATTGGCAAATTGTTCGCAAAACGTTTTCACGCAGTCCGTCAAAAATAGGAACCTTTATTAAAATAATTAATTCAATAATTTCCTGCTATTCAAACTCACAAATAATTTTAC
>VYYI01003618.1:0-11836 GCA_021029175.1 Bilobella aurantiaca
AAAGTTCTGTTGAATTAAAAATCAAATCCTTTCACTTTCAGAACTAAAAGATCCGTCGAGTTCAATTGATTTTATATCTCAGAAACAAAAGACCTCTGAAATCGCTGCTCACATACTCTCGTACAACGCTGCAGCGGTTTTATTAAAAGAAAAAATAAAAGCATTTTTTCTTGGATGCAATTCAGAAAATTATTTTTTCAAAGTCAAGTACTAAATCAAACACAATTTACTCTTTCAAAAAGTACTCTCCCACATTCTCACAGTTTCGTTTTTCAAAATTAAAAAAAAAACACCCAAATTTTATTTGAATGACCCAGAAAGCTCAATTAGTCCAAAAACAAATATTTATCAAATGCAAATTTGGATTATTTTTTGGAAATTTGAAAACCAAATTTTGATTTTGGTTTCTAAACTTTTTTTTTAACCAAAATTTGATTTTGCTATACTTTGAGAATCGATTTTTTTTTGGCTAAATGCTGAGAGCGATGATGCCTGGACGCTCGAAAGTTTTCTGTTTGAAAAGTTTGCTCAGGATTTAATACATATGTTAAAGGGAAACAGTGAGGATATGCAAATGAGGCTTGAAGATTTTGAGGACTTAAGGGGTCTTGGGAGTACTTAGAAAGATTTTTGAAAGGCAAAGATTTACCTTAGGATTGGAATTTGGTTTCAGTGCAACCTTTCGGCTCCTAATAAAATATCCCTTTTTGCGGCCGACAGAAGCAGGAGCTTAGCTATTAGGAAGTAAGGAATGCATCATCTTGGACGTGGAAATTTTTAGAAAAGTAGAATGGAGCCCTTATTATGTTCTGAATTTTAGAACGTAATAAGGGCTCCCTTCTCGCTTCCTGTTGTCCTCTGTGACTTGTCTCTCTTAGTTAGTAGTGGTCGTCCTACGAGGTTGCTAATAAGGGCCTGCTTACATGAAAGGAGACGACCCTTGCCTCATTATTCATCGCAGCAGTTGACTCTTGCTAACTGCAAAGAGAGTTATGAATACAGAGAAGAGGGGGCCCTTCACTTCGTCAGTCTCCTTAAGTCCTCTGAGTTATGACAATCTAGGCCCTTAACTCTTGTCATTGATTTCATGCATAGTTGACCCATAGTTGATCTAAGGGTCCAATTGTCAGAAGGTTGTTCAAACTTTCAGCTATATTGAAAGACATTCCAAAATTTGAAATCCTTAAAATTTGTCTAAAAATGAAAATTTTCTATTTCGAATTTCTAAATTTTGAAAATTGATAATGCTCTCTAAGGGCCCCTGTGAATGAGATTGACGTATAAGGAAGATGATTTTCAAAAATGCGCGCTGTGATTGGTCCCTTATTTGTTCAATTCTTACATAATTGAGAAATATTTCTGACAGAAGGGCTTCTGAGATGGTGAATTTGAGATATGGCTTTTGATTGGTCGCTTTCTTCCGAGAAATTTTTATATTGGGTTGAGTAGGAAACGGAGGAGACCCTTGAAGAGGTCTCTCAGTTCTTAAGGGCCCCCCAAGACGGGTATTTCGGGAAAAAGCCAGGATATGTTACGGCAGGCCCTACGCCATGGCTCTCTCTTTAAGAATTTCTTCTCTCTCATCATCGGCATGTCGGTTCTGGAGTTCAAATTGACGGACCCTTGAGTACCCTTCGCTGGATTGCACTTGACGTTTCAGGAGAAGCTTTTTGGCTCATAAAAAGATATAAATACCGACTCGAGTTATTGGAGGAGCGGTGGACCGCGGCGTTGTTGATTTTCAGAGCACTGAAGTTCCTCACTTCCGCTAGGGATCTATGGTATATCACATTTTCGAATCGAAGAAATTTTCGACTTTAAGGACGACGTCACTGTAGAAACGGGGATAGGCGACTTGCGGCTAAAAATGGTCCAGCGCGGGGGCATTTACCGAAGCTCTGGAGTAACGTAGAAGGTCAAGTGAGGACTCCCTGGACTTGGCATCCCCTCTAGTATATTTAGTGTTTGGCAAAAATAATTATGTCCTACTATAACATGCAGATATTGCTCTGCACATCTTCCGATTAGTCTAAATACAGGGTGTTTACCGAAGGCCGGATAAATTCATTATTTATTTTCGCGATTCATGTTGTTATTAGTGCCGACATCCAGTCGCGCATCGAAGCAAATTTTTAGCCGGAGCGAAAAAAAAATCAAACGTTCAAATAATTCGAATAAAATTCGAAATACAATTCCAATACTTAAATTAAGTTACTTCAGTTTTTCCCGTGAAAGGTCTCTAGGTTAACTTATGACACAGTAATTGACTAAACTAATTAGAAATACCGGAAAGGCATGAGCGAGCATACCATCAAAATAAAACTGTGCTCCTCGAATCATGAACAATTATTTGGAAAATACTAATTTCCCAAATTACCAAATTAGGATAACGTCAAGTTAATTATAGCGGATGCCGAGCAAAAGACTCGTGCAAGCTAAGTTGATAGTGGAGGGAATGTCAAGGGACGGAGTAGCTGAAATGGTAAAGCATCTCCCCGGTGAAGAGAGGTTGTGGGATCGTACCCCACCTCCAGTCCTCTTTTTTGACATTCCTCCGGCAGCGGACAGAGTTTCCGTTGCATAATTATTTCAAGTTGACTTAAGTCCAAGCTCGGGTGGATTCTGCCAATGAGGTTTTAGAAACCTTGCGTAGCCAGAAGAAACGGATGTTTCCCTGCGCGAAAACTTTTAAACCTAACCTAATCCTACCTTAATAACGAATTAAGCATTGTAAGTCTACATTTTTTCTCAGTTAGCGCATATTGGAAGTATTGGATGAAGTTGAAATTTTTTCTTAATTTTCGAAAGCTACGAAATTGCTGATGTCGGCATTAAAACGAGCAAACTCGGTTGTCACTAAGGGAAATTAGCAAATAATTTATCCGGCCTTCGGTAAACACCCTGTCGTTGAAAATGTCCAAGAATTGTATATTTTTAAACACCAATTCTCCGGAAGATTCTCATCTTGAAATAGAGCCCTCACTTGACGTTCTGCGTCAACCCTACGATTTTATAAATGCCCCATTAGGGGACCACTTTGGACAAACTGAGATTGTTTGTAAACAACAACGAAATGAAAACCACGGATTTCAATTTGGCGCAATTTGGTTTCGGCGCGGAAAATTCAAAACTTCCTGAAACGTTAACATGCTACGTGATTGGTGGGATTATGAAAAACCTTGACTAAATAATTTGTCTAGATGAACACTGAATTGAGGACATTTTTAGAATTGTAAACTCATACTTTAGGGCTAAATATGATTTCTGAAATCACATGCAATAATGTAGATCGCTTATACCCTCGGTGCGTCGTCTGGCTGCGGACTCTGTTACTAACAGTTTCGCACAACGGCGACTAATTAAGCCGTTGTTGATTCTTTTATAGTGACGGCGTCCTTAATGACTGTTTAAGTTAGGAAATGACCACACAGTATACTAATACAAACGCAAGAAATCTTGAGACTTCAATTACTGTTTATTAATAATAAGTTAGATAATGGACACACAGTCATAAGAAATCTTGGACTTAAATTAATATTAATTAGTATCTAATGACATTTTCACTGATTAATTGATTATTAACTAGTTAATCAATTTTCTTTCTGCTTTTGTTTTCCATGAAGTGATGAAGGGACTGGCCCTTGAGATTAAGAACAAATTTGAATTATACGTGGTGGAAAACTTCAGCGGCCCTTAACATTTAACTTACTTATTCTCGACTTGCCTAATTTAAAAATATGAATATTGTCTTTAGGTTAATGTTTTATGATAGTGTTAACCTAATTTCAAGAGTGAATATGCAAACTCACTAACCTGAAACTGATTAGGCCTCCTTTCATTTCGCGGATTTTCTTGAGATTTTTTGAAAGAAAAAAATAACTAATAGCCTTGAAATTATATTTGAAATTATGTTTACTTTGTGATATAGAAAATTAACGTCAAGTTAATGTGAATCATCCAAACACATCTGAATGATTGAGGTGAAAGCTTACTACAACAGCTGACTAAAACTTCAGGGAACTTAATTTCGACCTGATCAATGTTAAAAAAACAATTCATTTTTCGTTTTAGGTTAGTTAGACAGGTCGGTCAGGTTAACTAAATTAATCCTTAAACTTTTTCATCTATTCGAACGAAATAGTCTGAAATCAAGCCCTTTATTGTTGCCTTATGTCCCAAGTACCGAAAACCGAACCTATTTTGTGAAAATTAAGTTAATTATGTTAGTTACAAATATGGAAATTTATTGTGCATACCAGAATACACTGACTTTCTTGTGTTTATCATCCTTAACGATGGCAGCATCAGTTACCCTACCATATTACTCAAAGAACTCAGATTCCGTTATATTTTGTGGCGAATCACCCAGGAAAATTGTGAGAATATTTGTACATAAATATTTAAAAAGAATAGTGTTAGGTTAGTCATTTATTTTAAAGAAAGCTTTAGAACTAATTAAAGTTATCCAACTCACTTGACATTGGTCTCCATTAGAATGCGATGGCTGTGATAACTAACCTAACTATCCTAACGTATCAAGCTGATATTGAGGTACACTTATTCAATCACTAATTAAAGTTTACTGACCTAGTTAATTGTTTAAATTAAAGTGAATGTGAAAGGAAATGAGAGTCCAGTTTCCTGCTCTGACTCCAGATTGGCAATGGAAGAGACGAAAAGCGAGAGCCAATCGTAATGCAGTGCGGTGGAATTTTTGGTGTTTTTTGTGTGACTTTTTTCACGTTGGAAGAGTCGAGAGTCGGCAGTAGTATTGTACGGTAGAATGAGAAAAGGAGAACTTTATCCTCACGTTTTTCTTCCCTTCCTCCCCTCTCGAAGAAATAAACTCTTAGGGCACAAACATTTTGCCTTCGCATATAAAATAGATCTGAAGTGGAGCGCCAAAACCGTTTACTATACTCGACGTTTATTTTAGCCAAATAGCATCTAAATGAATGGCATTCTTCTTTAGGCAAATAAGTAGACTAAATTTTAAAAAAATGTAAGACAGGAGTTTGTTGGTTTGTAAACTTAAATTTCATAATCTTACCCCTGATAGCGTTCGAAAATCATTTCAACTTCTCCTTATTTTTGAGAATTAAGCTAATTGCAGCATTTGATATGCTGTACCCGTTAGAAATACTCTTGCACAACACCTCTGCAGCGACATCCTGCTGATCGCTTAGCGTTAGACTTGTACGCTTACGTATGTTTTTAAATTAATCCGTATTTTTAATTTTTTAACAATACTTTTTCCCGCAAAAACAGAATATTTAATAATAACCGGGTAGCATTTCCCAAAATTTGGGCACAAAATTGGTTCACAATATCCGAGGTTTTACTTTATGCGGGTTTACTGTATCTGTATAATTTGCATGGAGTTGGCGGTGTTGGTCTAGTGGTGTAGGTTAACGTTTGACAATTTACTAATTAGTAATACCGAAAAGGCATGAGCTAGCATACCATCGAAATAAAACTGCTCCAAGAGTCATGAACAATTTTAGAAACTAATTTTCCAAATTACGAAATTAAGATAACGGGAAGTAAATTATCTTTAGTTAACATAAATCTACGCTAGGGTAGATTCTGCCAAAAAAGGTATAGTAAGTTAGGTTTTAGAAACCTTGCGCAGCCAAAAGAAACGGATGTTTTCGTGCGCGAAAACCTTACCTAGTCCTATCCTAATAAGGAAATAACATTATAAATCTACAGTTTTTCCATTTAGCGCAATTTAAATGTATTGGAACAAGTTGAGATTTTTTTTAAATTTTCGAAAACTACGAAATTAATGCTGTCGGCATTAAAACGAGCTAGTTAGGATGCCAACCGATTTGTTTGTTTGTTTCCCAGCACGCTCAAATACGGTTGGGTCCCACTGCATTTGATGAATCGATTTTGCCTTGCCATGCAAATTTCCTTATCTCAACTTCAGTTTTTGAAGATTTTTTAAATTGGAAAAAAAAACCACGTCCAATTTGTTAAGGGTGGGTGACGCTATCTAACATTAACTCTTGTATGCAACATTAACTTCCGTCCACATCTGAGATCATTATTAGTATTAATCTTTAATGTTGAATTCCAAATGTAAAATCTTTTTTTTGAAACAATAGAAAAATTGAACGAGTTAGCTTTTAATATAATAAGCCAAGCAAACCCGTCCTATGACAGTAGTAATTTTTTACGTGGTGGTGAGTTTTAGTTTCACTTCGTTTCCTTTCAACTTTCACTTCTCGCCATTTTTTTCCTCCCATTTTGTAAATTATTTCAAAATAATCATTGCTTTCAAACTTGGTATGATCTTTGAAGACTGAGAACTGAATGGCACAGTTTAATTGGAACAAACCAAAAAATATAGGTATGGCTATATTACAGCGGAATATGTCAACAACAAATATGTCATTCGTAATTGGCTGTAAAATTAATCTTTGTTGAAATGAATCCATGTGTTTTGATTTTACGAATTATAACGAGTGACACATTTAAAGTTTACTATTTTTACCATTACTCATTGCATGGGAATGGTATAACGCACTAGAGGGTAGGGTATGGGTAATTTAGATTATGGATTGAGTCATCTTTATCGTGAAGAGAAATGGTTTTAAGCATTTGAAATATGAGTATACGCAGAGGAGCCTTTATTTATAAAATGCCCTTCAACTTTCTACTAAGCTGAATGCATGCATTTTTATTTTAAAATTTGCACAATTCATTGAACTAATAGTTCGAAACCCGCCTTAACTTTGTACAAATTAATTAAAAAATGAGTGACCTGGAGACATTTTTGTTTATTATTTTGTTTTTTGCACAAAAACATTTTTCAAATTCATCAAATGCAGTGGGACTGGAGTAAAAACGAGCAAACTCGGTTTTCACGAAGGGAAAATAGTAAATAATTTATCCGGCCTTCGGTAAACACTCTGTAAATACTTAAATTATGATTTAATTATAGGTACATTAGTTAACTTAACTTTAATTAATCCATTAGAAATCATATCAACAACTTTACTTAGGTATTTGTAATTATTACAAATAAAAAGATTTAGAAAAACGGAGCAAAAGTTGACACCTAGGGAAACTTTTAAGGGGAACTGGAACTATACGCTTTGAAAAAAAAGTTGAAAAAAAAATTATTTTTATGGCAAGAAAAATCTAGATAATTTAGAAAATTCTGCGTATATTTAGAAAATCTTCTTGTAAAGTCCTGTTTTGTAATTTATTTGTTCAGACTCCAAAAACCGGTTTAACTTCCTGGTCACTATTATGTAAAAGTCTAAAAAATTAAGTTTAAAAAAGAAAAATCAGTCATCTACATGTGTAAGGACTTAAGGGTGGCTGTGGCGACCGCCATTAACATGAGTGGTGGTCTAGATTAGCCTTAAAAAGGTTAAACGCAGGTGCATTTTGGGAAGCGTAGGAGCAACCTAGAAGGTCAAGTGAGGTATCTCTGGATCCGCCATCCCCTCTGCTACCATTTTACGAAAAGAAATGTAATTCGGAATTAATTCTGAGACATTGATGAGGAAAATGTAAATTTGACAACATTTGTCGTCTTTCGGTGGCTCTTGCACAGTCCACGGAGAACCAGCATCAATTTAATCCCGTAAACTTGAAGTAAGGGCTCCCTCGTCCAATGAGCCCTTACTCGACCTTCTACGTCTTGTCTAATATTATTTCATAACTGTCATTTGCTCTGGTCCATTCTCTTTGTTTGAATTCTTCTTTTCTAAAGTACAGTAATTAATTAACTTTTGTTATCTTAATTAACTTAATTAACAACCATCTTCGTCCAATACGACTTAAGGCTCGTAACTTCTTCATCAAAAGGTTATTAGGTCAAGGTTTATTCTAGCCTGTTCTGGGGAGCAGGCGGGAGTAAGGCAGATGAGGACAACGTACCCTCCTGCTGTACCCTCGTACCCTCCGAGATGTTTGGTTTAGATTTAGGTTTAGGTTTAGGTGTCCTCATCTGCCTTACTTTAGCCGGGGAGCAAAATTCTGAGCGTGTGCACTTGGTATCCGGTTAGGTTAGATTAACCTTATTGGCTTGGCCGTTGAAGCTCACCCTCAGGCAATAGTTAAGTACCCGCAATTTTGCATCGTTCCGTCCTTGACATGCATGTAGATCAGATTCTTGAGAATCGCATACTTCCTTGAGCGCTTCACTCCCGAGTCCCGACTCGTCGCGTCGGCCACTGCAAAGCGCTTCACTGTGTCTGCCTGACCTTTCGGTACCACATCCACCACTTATCTTAAACCGTTGACATTCACGAGCCAATCAGAAACATCCGGCATTTGAAACGCGGATTTAGTTTCCAATAAAACTAAACTGGGAGCATAGGATCAGTGTTTCAGCATGTGTCAGTGGTGAGAAAGAATTCAAAACTACGGATTACGATTTTTACAATTAGTTTTTATAACCACGGCGCGTGGTCTGCCTGCGACTCGCGCTACTGGCGGTTTCTTACAGCGACGATTAATAAATAAGTTGTTTATTCTTTGCAAGTTTGGCGTCCTTAAGTGTTAGGGTACTTAATTTAGGAAAAACTCGTTATTTAGTAGGGTAAACTAATGTGAAGCGTGACAGAAAGTAGTGGTTAGTAGTTTCTGCATGCTAAAAGACACTTCTAAGGGCCCCCTATTAAGGCTCCGTGCTATTCTTTGTTTTTTGATCGACTGTTAATTTTAATAAGAGGAATTTTGTTAACTGTCCTCATTCCTACACACCATAGACTTCCTCCGCGTATTATTATTCTTATGTAATTCTGTCTTAAAAAATGGGTATTTGACTTTAAAACAAAATCTGTTTAATTTATATAGTTTTTTTTGTGGACTTGGTAAAACATTCCATCATACTACTTTCTTTGACTTTAATAAAAAAAAAATGGTTTTAATATAATTGAAGGCTGGAACTATTTATTGTAAAAGGAATTTTACATATCTTTTAGTCAAGAGAGACCGGTGACCTCAGAGCAGGGTCCATTGACCTCCAGGCGGGGTCAAGTGCCCTTTTAGTCAAAAAAGATGTGCTCAGCCTTCACAAGGTGGTAGTAGAGGCCCTTGCGAGAAATGAGTTCGCCGTGAGAGCCTGTGACTCGGCGATTTTACCGCCTTCGACTACTGCAATGTTGTCGGCGTGCTTGATTGTTGAGAGGCGATGAGCGATTATTAGGACGGTTCGACCCTTCATTTCAGCGTCAAGGGTCTCCTTAATCAGTGTTTCAGACTCGGTGTCAAGGGCGCTGAAAAAAAAATTCAGCGATTAGCTAACTTTAGTAAACAAGAACTTCAAGAAGAGTTGTTCTGTTGCAAAAATCCAGTTATTTTCGAAAAATCAACTTTTTTTAAAAAGTAGACAAAACTTTTTCGAAAATAGTTTTAATTTTAATTCTATTTTATTTTTTCATTTTTCCTTCAAATTATTAAAAAAAATCTATTTTTTCAAAAGGGAATTGCAAATAACCTTGTAGCTTCATCAAGAATTAGAAAAGCGGGGTCCTTGATCAAGGCTCTCGCAATAGCAATTCTTTGTTTTTGACCGCCTGAATATTTTTTAAAACGTGTTCAAATACATTTGTTAACTTTTTATAAACAAAATTCCACTTTCACCTGAAATTGTGACACCATTTTCTCCAAGAACAGTTTCGAAGCCTTTCGGAAAGGCTCTAATAAAATCGACAGCCTTTGGCCTTCTTCGTCTGCAGTTGCATTGGGTTTGCCGTAATAGATATTTTCAAAAATACTTGTTGCAAAACTAGAACAAATTTTTTTCAAAATTTTAACTAAATCTAAAATTTTAAATTTTGAAAAACTGTTGAATGCTGAATCCAGTTTTTTTTTCATACAGAATTGGCTCCTGTCCAATTACGCCAATCATCAGTTTCAAACTTAAGTTCTTCAGAACAGGAGGCCTTCCGGGGTACTGAAAGGTGACGTTAATGAAGTCGACGTCCCTTTTGAGTTGGTCATGCTCAAAGCGCTGGCCAACACGGGGGCCCTTATCGAGCCTGATGAACTCTTGTACTCGAGCAAGGAACGCGAGCCCTTTGATTGATATGATACTCCGTAAACTGAACTCAGATTTCCAAGGCTCTTCTACAAAATTCGGCAACTTTCGATTTGCGAAATTCAATTCAACTCTATTCAAGTTTTAAAATTCAAGTTTTAGATTTTGAAAAAGTTTGTAAAAATTTCAAAAATCCATATCTGACCTGAATTGTTTGAAATGCGACAAGGAAGGTCATTAAGTTTTAGCAGGCCTGGAAGACGCCGATTCCAGCGGCGAGGACAACTTTCTTGTCCTTCAGCTTCTCGGACTCACGCAGATGGAGGCGGCTCTGTATCTTCCATCGCAAACGATTTGACGCAGCGAATGTTTCCAAAGGCCTCCTCAGCAATAGAGGCCAAGTAAATATTCTAGAAGCGTCAATTAGCGTTAAATGAAGCTTTTTTTTAACACAGCTCAAAAACAAAACGTAAAACAGTCCAAAACGTACCAATATTGATTTCAAAAATTATTTGAATTTTCTAAAACCGTAATTTTTAGATTTTATTGTAATAAATAGAACCTTGCTTGGCTAAAGAATCGTAGTCCTTGACTAAACGCTTGTTTGAAGCAGGGTTTGAACTCCTATGTGTCTAAAAAAACGGTCCATGCATGAAAATTTTCATAAAAATATAATAATATAATAATAATATAATATAATATATAATATAATAAATAATAAATAATAAATAAATAAAATAAAATATATAATAAATATAATAAATATAAATATAATATATAATATAATATAAAAAATTGTGAAATTTTAATTTGAAGACTTGTTAGTGAAAATTGAGGAATTTCCAATTACTTGAAGTTAGGCGACTCAGAATTTCACCGGTGAGTCGCGCGTCGTAGAAACTAATTGATTGATTCATCATTGACGTAAAATACTTATCACGAAGGGTGTGAGCCATCTTTTCGGCAGAAATTTCGGAAAGAAAAGTGCAAGAATCGCTGGAGAATCGCTTAAAAATAGGATATGCTGTAACTTAAGAATGCTTAATTACCTGCACCAGGTAAAGTTGAATGCATTTAAGTGTAGGAGGACCCAGCGTTGACAGTGGACAGTCCTTCGCTGCAGTCGTCGTGAGGAGATCAACAGAAGTCCGATCATTTGTGGTATTTGGATATTAATCCAGGCTACAATCTGTGCAGGATCAGTACTGAGGATTTTCATGAGGCAGTTATTCATGATTTTTTAAGTGTTTTTGTAAAGCTTTTATTTTACTGGTTGTTTTAATTTTTTAGAACAGCATTTTCAAAACGTTTTGAATTTTACCTTGAAGAACCCCTCCCTTTTGGACTGAACCAAGTCCAAGCATTCGACACTCGTTGGATTTCTGGCCAACTTATTAAGTCCCAGTCATCAAAAGTCTGTATTTTTAAAACAAGTTTAAAAAAAATTAGATTTAAAAAAATGGTTTTTCAAAAGTTGTGTTTTGCATAACTCCGACTCCTATCCGCATTTTCATCATTGACAGACAACATTTTGAGAAGTAGAAAACTTTTAAGATTACGTCTTTTGTTATCCTCGACATTTAGTTTTTAAAACTTTTTAAATATATTTTTAAAATTGTGAATTTATAAAAAATTTAAAATTATTTTTATTGAAAGGCAATTAATACAGTTCATTGGCAATTAGCAATTAGCATCTAGTATCGCTAGACCATAAAAATAGATGTAAAAATAATTGTTAAATGATTTCCATTTTGTTCATTGACTTGAATTGCATTCATTACACTGCACTTAATTAAATGTTTTTTTTTGAAAATAGCTTTTCTAAATTTAAAA
>VYYI01003619.1:0-11836 GCA_021029175.1 Bilobella aurantiaca
AACTTATAAAACCTCGAGAAATATTTTGAAATATTTCGAATCTCTGGTATCTGTTCTAATAAAATTTGACCATTCGGATAAGTACATTTACTAATAAGCATTTGGAACCTTTTTGAGTTGTTGTCTGAAAACATGATGTCAACATTATGTCTCTTTGTTTTTCAGAAAGAGAGAGAATTCAGGAGAACCTTCAACAAAGCAATTTTGTATTTTGTTCTAAACTGTTTTTCAAAAACTTAAAAAGTTTCCGTCAGTAGTAGAGCTTGTTTTGAAAAAAAAGAAGTTGTTTTCCCTTCTCGATTAGAACAGAAATAATACCTATTCTGATTAAATTTCACCCTAATATTTCTACATATTTCGTTTTATGTGCAGGGGGAAAAAACTATTAACAGAGTTGATTTGATCAAAAACAGAAAATTTGAGGATAACTTACGCTTGACAGCTGTGGGTTAGCTATTAAATGTTAATCTTGGATTTGCAAATATTAATTGGAGAAAATGAGTAAATTAACTTTAATCGCCCATTAAGCCCGCGGAGTAGTACGGCCGTCAAGATAATTAACATTAAAGTGGGACCTACTTATTCCTTAACGCTAATTTGCTGTGTTGGAGCCATATTTAGTACGGAATGTTCATAAATTTGTTATAAAAATAATATCGAAAACCAGCATGAATGGTTTTAAGTAACATATTCCACATTCCAGTGTTGTATAGATATACAAAGCCCTGGAAATGGCGGTCTGAAAATAAACAATAATTGGGCTATCTGCGACCGTTTATAATTTTTTACTTTTGAAAAACTCCCAATTCACTCTTTGTCAATTTATTAAACATAAATTAACAATTTATTGAAAAAATATAATAGCTTGACTTTCCTTTTAATCACAGTAGAAAAAATGACTTTGTTATTGAATCTTTACTCATAATTCTTAGACTCAATGGAATTAAAAACAAATCCTTTATTAAGGCAAATTGTTCGTGCCGAAAACCGTGTTTTCTGCACGAGGGTTTTGTGTTCAAGGGTTCGCGCCCACAGTCAGGCGGAACCCAGTTTTAGGGTATTTTTGTGTAAAAAGTGACAGTGCGGTAGTGAGTCCTGAGGGAGAAGGAAGTCACGCCGTACTCAATTGAGTTGAGGTTAATTAATCAACTAATTAACTGTTTTAATCATTTAACATCGTAATACAGTCGGATTAGAGTCATTTTGAGTCAATAAAGTAGTGTCAGAGTCGAGTGTCCAGAGTCATTGTCGCATGTGTCAAGGGTCTCTTGTCGTCGTCTTCAAAGGGCTCGTCAGTCGTGTCGGAACAGTCGAGTCATCAGTCGAAAATCATCGGAAGGAGGTCGAATTCATTCGGCCCTTCCCTTCATTTCACAAATATTGAATCTGTAGGCTGAAATTTGTCGACATCATCTTGTCTACATTATCAATCTCTGTCGGCAAGCGTAGGTTCTAATACAAGCCAGCGAAAACTTTGCTAAAGATTTCCTTTACCATTACCCTGTCTCTCACTGTGTATTTTCGTGAGTAAGCCGCAAAATTAAAGAATATAGAAATGAGCAATAAGTTTTATATTATAGTATTATTATAAATTTATCATATATATATATTATTTTTATAAAAGAGAATTCAGGAGAACCTTCAACAATTTTGTATTTTGTTCTAAACTGTTTTTCAAAAACTTGAAAAGTTTCCGTCAGTAGTAGAGCTTGTTTTGAAAAAAGTTGTTTTCCCTTCTCAACAAATAGTACCTATTCTGCTTAAATTTCATCTTAATATTTCTACTAACTTCGTTTTGTGTGCAGGGGGAAGCTTGACAGAGTAAAAGAACATAAAGATACATATTAAGCCAGGGATTAGCGTCCGAGATAATTTGTAAAACATGCTCAAAGATTTCGAATTGCAAATTTTATAAAATAAAAACAAACCTATTAACAGAGTTGATTCGATCAAAAACAGAAAATTTGAGGATAACTTACACGTGAAAGCTGTAGGTTTGCGGTGAAAAAGGATTACATCTCTTTAAATTATGTGTCACAACGATTTATTGTTAAAAAAGTCAAAGACAGTGGCAAAGTTTGAATTTACTACTACTTGACTTTCGGGAAACCAATTACAGTATGTTGAGAATTATCAAAAATTTGTTTGGTACTGTTTGATTAATTCTAACTCACTGCGACTGAACTCATACTTGATTTGCCATAGCACAAATTTAAATAATCAATAAATTGCTTGGTTGATATTTATCTTAAATGACCAGATTCATGAAGCAGAAATTTAGAACCTTTTCATCACCTTCAACCGCTTGGTAAAGCGGCGAATCTAGTGTCTCAGAACCCGTCTCTTGAATAGCTAACTATGAAACTAACTTGAATAACGTTAAAATTTGGTTAATACGCAACCATAAGTAAAGCATCTTGATAAGAAAGCTAGAAAAGTGAAAACTAATAAGCGAAATCTGGGATCTTCAAATCGTTTTCGGTGTAATTGACGCAAATATTAAGCTAAATCAGATTAATGCCTGAGATAAATTGTAAAACATGCTTAAAGAGTTCGTAAGGAAAAACTATATGAAAAAGTTATGAAAAAGAAAACTTGACATATTTAGAATTCAGTTTTTTCAGAAATCAGAATTTTTAGGATAATTAAGACGTGAACAATGTACAGGTGCCGGTAACAATTATAATATTCAATTATATTATCTGTATTTGCCAATGCTTCTCCATTGGAAATCATTTGTCAAAAACATGCAAATTGTTTTTGCTTCCGTCACCACCAAAATGGTATTAAAGGTGCGGCAACAGCATTAACATAGTTACAACTCTACCCTTACCATTAAGCGACTGTTTTCTCGAGTCCTTCTTCAACATGAAGTTCCTTACAGTGCAATTGTTTGCTTTTACATTCCTATTCTACGTCGTAGATTCGGTAAGTCACTGCAACACCTAAATCTAAATCTTAGAAAGCAACTGTTCTTCTCATTAAATGTATGCTCAAGTGTGGAGTAGAATCACTTGCTAATTTTGCAAGATTACCAACCAAAACCATTAAATAATTTAACCGTGACTTTTTTTTTATTGTCTCAAAATAATTATTTAATGTCTTCATAGGCTCCAACAGGTACCTGCCCATTTGTGGTGACAGGTGACTTTCCGTTAGGGAAAACAAAGTTTGAAGCGACATTCATTGGCAGGTAAGCGTAAATTTGTTAGTAAATTTTTATTATTAACGAGAAATTTGTCTGCTCTCATTATATTACTACTAGCAAAACAACCACCCTGGAACAGGAGAATTTAGATTAGAAATTAGAGTAAGATTTAAATTAAGTTGAAATTTTGAAAAATCCTTACTGGGTACTTTCATCTCGGGACGGGTTTATTGGCTAGTTTCCTTTTTCATGAATTTTGAAATTTTTGACAATAATTAAAAACTTGCAACTAGCGTACAGCACAGGATTTTTGATTGTAAAAGTCTGTTAACTATTTTATCTTTATTTGTAAGTGATGCCTTGGAAATCAGGTGCAAGGAAATTGGAGTTGAGCTTTTTGCTTTGGAGCAATTGAAATTGAAACACAATTGGTTCACTATACGTTTTCATTATAAAGATCCAGAAACTGGATGGCAACCAATTACAGTATCTGAGCCAAATCTAGACAAGAGGAAAGTTGTGTTGACATGCAAGCACAACTTAAAATAAATTCGTATTCTACCACTTACATTGAACTGTAAAGTCAAATAGTCTGTACTTGAGTAAATTAAATTTTCCTTATTGCTTTATGTATCTTTAGAGACTGAATCTTATTAGTACTAGACAACAAACGATTGAGTTTTTTTTATAACCAAGGGAAATAAATGCATGACAATTTGTATGATACGCGGATTCTTGGGTGTGATTTCTTTGTTTGTTGTAACAACACAACCTAGAAACAAACCGGTTCAAACGCCGTAACCAAGTATCGTATTGTACTTATTTCAATAAATGAGGCCAATTAGGGCGTGGTGCATGTGAAGGAGTAACTTGGGCCATAACTATCATAACTAATCGTTTGATGGAAAAATAGAACAATCCCGGAAAACTCATCAAATGGGGTTTCAGGGGTCACCTGGCTCATTTAGACTATAATAGCTTTGGGTCATCAAAATAAAAATAAGAGGCAAACCCTCATGACCCTCATGACCCATCTTCCCAACTTTGAATATGACCCCTTGACCCCTAGAATATTATCACGAAAACAGATTTTCAAAAACCCCATTATCGCGCAACCAGCCAAAGGTCAAGGTCAAGGGATATCATTCTGACAACATGAAAAATGACCCTTACAAAAGCTGTTCCTCTTATGAAGGGGAGCAAGACTTGGTTAGGACACTTTTCTCTGTGACCCCTTGACCTCTAAATGACCTTTCAAGGTCAAACTCTAGTTTTGCATGAAACATAAAGTTATGATGGTCCCGATAATCGTAGAGCCCCCTTCACTCGAAAATAACGCCTTGACTTCAAAATGACCGCTCAAGGTCAAACTCTGGTTTTGCATAAACGAAAAGTTATAATGGTTCCTGATTACCGTAGGGCCTTATCACTCGGAAATGACCTCTTGACCTCAAAATAACTTTTCAATGTCAAAATCTAGTTTTGCATGAAACAAAAGGTTATGATGGTCCCGATGATTCTAGAGCCCTCTACTCATAAAAATGACCGTTTGACCTCAAAATGACATTTCAAGGTCATCTAGTTTTGCATAAAGCCAAATTTTTGATGGTTTTAATGACCTCAGAGCTTTTTTTTGACCTGGAAATGAATCCTGTACCTCAAAATGACCACATTAGAAATTAAAAAAAAAATAAAAAAAATAAATTTATTCATTTATTCTAATATTGATTATTATTATTCTACCATTTTGATTGACACTACTTGATTGTACCGTTTTACCACGGTTTATTTTATTTTCCATAATTTTTTTTTCCATGGTCCTAAGTGATTTTCATAAACTATTCATAGTATGCTGACAAGTATCAATAAATAACTTGGTTGCTTATTTCTAACTAGAGCTCAGAAGTAGACTCAAATAATTATTAGCTATTTGTCCTAAATATGGAGACATTATTTAGAAACACTTAGAACCTTATAGCTTATAATGCATACTAAATTTTCTCTAGTAAATAAAGCAGTATTTATTTTCAACACTTTTTTTTTTGAAATCATAAAAAAATATCGAATCTTTATGGTTTTTTTTTTCATTTTTTACACAAATTGACTTGCGAAACCCGGCTACTCCGAAAAAAATTGAAAAGAATATAATTTTAGAATCCTATTATCATTATATTTCCAAAAATTTGACCATCGGGATCTGCAAATTTACTAATTAATTCCAAATAAGTTGTCGACTAAACACATGACGTCGACTTTTTTTTTTCGCTTTGTTTTTAAAGTGGAGAGGGAGAGTTTAGGAGAACTTTCAACACCCAATTTTGTATTATGTTCTAAATTGTTTTTACAAAAAAAAAACTAATTTTCTCGTCAGCATTGTAGCTTGTTTTTGAAAAGAAAAGTATTTTCTCGCGCAATAAGCACACTAATTAATTTGTTTTAACCTATTCTGCTTCAGCTTTATCCTACTTTTTGTAACTTGGTTTTATGTACGTGGTGGATGCTTGACAGATTAGAAGAAGTTGCTTTAATGTTACTTGACATTAACGGTTATCAGTTGGTCCAACAGTAAAAATCAGTAACCTTTCGGAGCACACTATATTATTTGACTGTGCAGCCTAATCACGAAGATGCAGGCTCACACAAGATCTGAATCTTTCGAATTTCTTAAACGGATTAAACATAAACCATGAAGGCAAAAAAAACCATTGAAAAAACCAATTGTAGAACTTTACTAAGAACTTAGCAAAATATAAGTTACTTTTAAAACTACTACTTTAGTATTTCAAAACCTAATCTGTAACCTGTGTTGTCTTAATGTGCAAAGGATTGCTTAATTGATATGTATCTTAAATGACCATAATCGTTAGGCAATAATTTAAAAACACCTCATAAATTTTAGACGCTGAAATTAATATTCTAAGGTTCGTCTCATAAGTAACTCTCAAATGCCAATGAGCTGTACAAGTTTAAGCACATTACCTGCAACTCAAATATTGAAATATAGTTAGAAACTACAATAAAAACAGCATCTTGATAAGAAATATAAACTAAAGTTGAAAAACAAGCACAAAATAAGATCATGAAATCGTTTTCGTTGTAGATGAATCTGATTAATGTCCTGAGATAAATTGTGAAACATTCGTGTGCAAATTTTAAGAAAAAGGAAAATTTGACTTTGGAAAGTGAAAAGCGTTTTTTAACATTCCCGCTTAGCAGCTGGTCAACATGTAAGGGAGTGGGTAGAGATATGTTATGAAAGGATTCATTAGCATACTTGTATGCAAATGAGAGTAGTCTTCTGAATTCTCATAAGGGTACTGGGAAACCTTATAGGATCATTTCCAGTTCCTCGGATTTAGCTGCCAAATCAAGAAAATATGGGCATACACAAGGTCAAAGGCAATTTCTTAAGGCGAAAACCAATAGCAAATTTTTATTTCTTAGTTTTATTTATTTTTATTTCTAATGGGTGATGAGAACCCACGTTCACGGCCTGCCTAGTCAAAAGAAACGCACTTTCCGCTAGAAAATTTCTACCTAATTTGACTTAATTTAAAAATTTGATTTATTCTAAATCTCAAATTTTTTAATAGAATTGACTGTACACTACGGAAAACTGTAGATTTGTTGGTAAAAAATTGCATCTATTATATTATTTATTATTTGTCATTGCCTTTGGTTCTCCTTGATAAACTATTTCATACGACAAGCAAAATACTGCTGCTTGCGTCACTACCAAAATGGTATTAAAGGCGCGGTAGCTGCACAAATAGTTACAATTCAACCTCCATCATTCAGTGACTACTTTATATTCTTGATACCATTTCAGCAATTTACAACATGAAGTTCATTCCATTGCAAATTTTTGCTTTTGCATTCTTTTTCAACGTCGTAGATTCGGTAAGGTATTGCAGCACTTCCATCTAAGTCTCAGTAAACAAGCTTAAATTCTCATCACATTGTTGCTCAAGTATACAGTAGAATCACCTTAATAAGCTTGGACATAAACAAATATTTAATGAAATTGTAACACTATTTTTTATCATCTCAAAAAATTTGTTTGGCGTTTGTTTAGGTATTGCCTATCGGTCCATGCCTGTTTAAGGATATAAGTACCATTGACTCAAGTGACACAATTTTTGAAGGGAATTTTGTTGGGAGGTAAGCATATATTTTACAGAAATTAAATGCATTCTACATTATGAACAGTTTTGGGAGTGTGCACACAATTTGTTATTGGTGATTGCAAAAACTTGCTAACAATTTTTTCTTTACATGGAAGTGAGGAATATGAAATCAGGTCCACGGGAGCTACATATAAAATCAAATGCGCAAATTTGTCGAACTTGGAATCAAGAATCAGCAAAAACACAGCGAATTGTCACTATTTAGATCCTGCTACTCGTGAACTCCAAAAAATTACTTTATCTGAGCCAAAAATGTCCTATGACGAACCTGTATTGAAATGCAAGCACAATATAACTTGTGAAAAATGTGGAAAAGTTTGTACTTGCGAAACAGATTGATTTGATTAAATATGGTTTTCCTAAAAATTTTGAGAAGTACTAGCGGCACAGTCGCTTCGAGTCACTTTCTTGCTAGCAAAAGCACTGTGGCAAAACTACTTAAGACCATGACGGTTTTTTTCTGAAGCTATAATTTTACTCCAAATAGTTTTGGTTACCGATGTACATTAAGTTCGCGTTTTTAATATAATGTAAATCTATTCTTGTCAAAAAAAACCATTCCATTACATGTCCTATACAAATTTTATTGTTCTTCATAAGAACAGAAACTTTTGTAAGGGTTATTTATCGTATTGTTATAATTTGATATCCTTCACCTTAACCTCTGACCACAAGGGAGTCACTTGAAGTCAAACAATAACAAACTTAAACTAGGCCGAATCTCAAGCTATGTTTAAAAACAGAATAGAGATTCAAAGTAGTTCCTCAATAATTGCCGCAATCGGACGCACGGACAGAAATTACGAAAACATAAACTAGCTTTTGTTTTGCTTCCGCTGGTTATCAATTTAACAAAAAACGCGAACATACGTTACAAAATCCGTCGTTGATCTTGTCCTGTTTGATTTTGACCAAAATTTAAAACGTATAGTAGCTTTTGCTTCGTGTCGGATTACTAAAAACACAATAGTAGAGAATTATCAATAAATAATTTAGAACCGTTTGCTTAAACCGTTAGCACAATACTATTGAACACGGGTCTCCTCCTACTGTCCTACGGCCATGAAATGTAATAAAAGTTTCACAATGTTTTTTAATAAAGTGTATTCAACATTTTCCTTTAACTGAAAGTGTGATGCTCTAACTTGTGTTTAATCGACTATTACTCTGGCTGAGAATAGAGGGTCAAACAAACACTCTCAACAACCATCATTCGTTTTTTTTTTGCATTTTTACACACATTGCAAAACCCCGTCGTTCCGGATAAATAAATGTCTTTGATAAGAAGTTGACCATCGGGTTCTGAAAGTTTGCTAATAAGTAGTTTTTCGTATTTAAATACAAAATTGAGTTGTTGATTAAGCACTTGACGTTGACATTTTTTTAAATTTTCATCTTGTTTTTCAAAAAAAGAGAGGCAGAGTTTAGAAGATCCTTCAACAAACCAATTTTGTATTTTGTTTTAAGCTGTTTTTACAAAAAATAGAAAATTTTCTGTCAGCAGGGTAGCTTGTTTTTGAAAAAAAAAAAGAGTAGATTCCTTTGCAATGCTTTTACTAATTGGTAAATGTCAGGGGAATGACTGGATAAGTAGTAATCAATAGGACACATATGTTAGTGAGGGTTGTCTTAACAAAATTCAAGATATTGATAAACCTTTCTGAGCATTTACCGTATCCTTTGATCGTGCAGCCTTGTCACGAAGATGCGGGAATACACAAGGTCAGTGGCTTAGCAATTCAAAAAAAGAATTTTGGGTAGTTAAACGCAAAAAAAAACAATAGGAAAGATCAATTCTAGAACTTCAGTAAGGATAGAGCAAGATAACTTTTAGTTAACTTTTACTTCTAAAACTACTATTTTACATTTGACATTTCCGCAGAGCGGATGGTCAACATGTAAAGGAGTGGGTGGGAATATGGAAGGAAGAACTCATTAGCATACATGTTTGCAAATGAGTATCTTCTTCCGAATGCTCTTAAGGAGGTAAAAGTAAGGCACAAAAATAAGTAAAGAGTCTTGACAACAAGGCTTAATCAAATTGGATTACAACCGAAAAACAAAATTATCGAAAAAGTTTTTCTTGAATTAGAGCCGCATCTTAAGGCGACTCGGATTACCGTATAAGATAGAATGTAAAACATGCCTAAAAATTTTGTTTGAAAATTTAAAGGCGCGAAAATGTATTATGAGTTTCTTATGGCTTATTGTTGAAGAAGTCAAAGCCAGTGACAAAGAAGGCAAATTTTTTCTTATGTAAAAGATAGATTTATTTCTGTTTAAATACTTATATTATTTTTACGATTATATTCTCTACCATGGAATCTTCCAACATGGTCATACTTGATTTTCAATATACAATTCACAAAATGATGAGAATTATCAACAAGTAATTTGGAACCGTTTGTTTAATTCTAACGAAGTACAATTGAAGCAGTGTACCTCCATTGACTACGTGATTCTACCTACCTATTAAATTGTTTTCAAGTTTTTGCCTTGTCTTATAATAAAGAGAATACGAGGTTTTTCTTCTCTCTAAGTTGTGTTTTTCAAATTTTAAAGCTGTTTTGTTTTTTGAATTGAGAAAGAGAGAAAAAGGGTAGGAAAACCTTCAACAAAACAATTTTGTATTTGTTTTAGACTGTTTTTACAAAAACTGAAAAGGTTTTCACGTCAGCAGTATAGCTTGTTTTTGAAAAAAAGAGAATTTTTCTTTGCAAAAAGCGTTCTAATTGGAAAAAATACCTATTCTAATTAAATTTCATCTTAAAATTTCTTATCACTTGGCTACTTCTGCTGGAGGCAAACTTGAAAGAATGGAAGAAATTGCTATAATGTAATTTTACAATAACCCTTAGCGACTTGAGATTGTGCAGCTTCATCCAAAAGATACTGAAATACACAATTCCTGAAGTAAAGACAAATTGCAAAAGCGAAAAACACTTAGAGGTCAATTCTAAAACTTTACTAAACAATGAGCGAAATAAATTTACCTACTCTTACCTTTAATAATTACTATTTCTAAATACACACATAACAAGTAACTCAAGTTGATATGGCTTACCCCAAATAGCAAATAAGCAACCGATTATTTGGTCGATATTTATTCTAAATGACCAGATTCATAAGGCATTGTTGAGAAACATTTTAAAAATTTCTACTAGTGGGAGTGGGAAGGGATATGGAAGGAAGGACTAATTAGCATACATGCATGCAAATGTGAGTCGGCTTCTAAATTCTCACAAGACTAATGGGAAACCATATTGGCTCATTTCCATGTTTTCTGATAATGTATCCTAATCACAAAAATACGGGCATACACAAGATAGGAACTCGGAAGGCTAGGCAATTCCTTGGGAAGAAAACCAATGGCAAAGACACTTTTGCGGCTGATCGGGAATTTGAACCCAGGTTCTCAGGCTAGCTAGTGGAGAAAGACAGACACTCTAAGCACTAGACAACTCATGACCAAATAATGTGTCGTATTTACAATTTTTATTCTTGCAAAATCGGGAACATGTAAGGGATTAACGCATAAAATTGGAAAAGATTTTGATAAAAATTCCCTAAATTTTTATGTTTGTTATTTTGTTGTCCTGTGGCAATACTGCCACTTATCTCGTTTACTTAATCAATTAAATTATTCAAATGACGCTAAGCTTCACTTGTCTCTAAACCATTGCTCACCCCGCTCTGCCTTGTGTTCAACTTCTGGACTAGCGGAGGGACGCCCATTGCCTCTCCTCTTGTCACATTTTAGCCATTTGCGCCATGTGGGACAACCACCGTGTTTACTGTCCTCGTTCCGAGCCACGAGGAAAGAAGAGGACGAGAAGGAAGGCGTTCACGGCCTGGACGTCCACCGATCTATTTCTACTTCGCTGAAGAATCCACGTCCCTCCCTTCAACTTTAACGTTAATTTTACGTTAACTTTAATTTAATTATCCTTAACTAATTAGCTAACTAGTTAAGGACCCCGCTAAAAAGCTCTCCACTGACTGGGCCACTCCAGGAGAACCCGTAACCGTATCTTATTAATAACTGTATAAATTTAAACATTGTGTTTTTTAGTTGTTGATTTTTGTGTTCCTTATTAAAGAGTCCTTCACTTTGTCCTACTCGGCGCTCATTTTTTGTGTTTATTTTATTTGAGTAAAGGCCTTATGAACCGCTACAAGTGGTGCGAAGCCCGAGAAGACACTTAGGTCATGTCCACGTACTGGACAGGCCCTTCGAAGGACTCCCACTCAACTTCTCGAGGGCTAAGCCCTTCGCCCTACTAATTCAAGAGCATCTCAAAGCTTTCAGGTCCTTCAGGTCACCGAGGTCAGCCTAAGTTCGGTTTCCCTTTCAATTGCCTTCTTTTTCGCCAATTGGTTAACCAATTATCCAATGTATGTATGTTTGTAACAGGGAGCCCACTACCTATTTGGTAGGATAGTGAGACTCACGCCGAGCATGCGCGAAAATGGCATATTTCGGTCACTGCTAATGGAAAAC
>VYYI01003620.1:0-11834 GCA_021029175.1 Bilobella aurantiaca
ATCTTTGTGAGGGAGATGGATGAGAATGTATGTAGATTTTAAGATTGGCGGAGTCTTGATGATTGGAAATTGTAGTAGTGGTCTGGTGCTATAGGAGTAGGAGGAAAGTGCTTGGTGGTCGCGTTGTAAATTCTAAAAGCACGATTTTCGTTCCCCGCACCGATGAGGCAAATTCGGAAGTCCCAGGTGCGGTTTGGAACTAACAATTTAATTGATGAAACACTGTCTGTCTATCTGATCTTCCACAGGCTCCTACTCCCATGCCCCATATGAACTCATGCATGTAGTAGTAGTAGTGATAGTAGCTCCGCTGCTGCCAAGTCCTTCATGTTCATTTAATGGTGAAGTGGTCCTTTAAATTCCGAAACAACTTACAAGACGTACAAGATGAAGATGCTGAAGAGGAAGAAGACAAGATGAGGAGGAGGAGGAGGGGGAGAGAAAGTGCGGCAGAGACGGCGAAGCGGAGCTGATGTGAAGCTTATTTTTCTCTGGATACTTAGAAATAATAAATGACCAAAAATAAAAGACACACAGGAGATTATAGTGTACCACGTCTTGTTGTATTTTCCACACACACACACACACACACACACATACGCGCACACATGGTCCTATTACAAATGTAGCCCATGTGGTGCTCTTACTGGAGCTAAGACGGAAATGTGTGGCTTACGTGTGTGTGTGTGTATGTGTGAATGGAATGAAATGGAGGAGAAGCGGCGGCTTGTTGTGGGGTCTGGAACAAGTAGTGAGTCGTTCGTATTATACTAAAATGTTAGCCAGAAGGAGCAGCAGTCATTCTTTAATGTCAGTTTATCTTGTTGTGCATGTAAGCAATAAATGCCGGAGCAGAGGCTCTCTCTCGAAACTAGTTTGTACTGTTCTAGCAGTGCTGCTTGCTCTACCACTATAATACTGCACACACAAACTATTGCGGTTAATCGGACTTGACTTTACGGTCTGGGCCACTTTAGTTTCCTCCTTGTTTTCCCACTTGGGGAGGGTAAAGGAGGGAGAGAAGGGGTCCCCGCAAGTGAGAGTCGTGTGTATCTTTATGTCGTTACATAAATGTTAATTCTTGAGGTATTATAAGAGGCTCTGTACTACTGCGTAGACACGTGCCAGCTCTTATATTTACTATGATGGTGATTACGATACTGCTACGGGGATCCAGAGAGTATGTAAATGTATTTATAGTGTGAGGCTCCTGTGTCCGTGCTGTTGTTGTTTTTGGTGCACGTAGGAAAACATTTACCAGGGCTCATTCATTCCTACTAATATCCTGTGAGTGCATCTTATGAGCTCATGGGTTCATGGTTGAGTGGATGCAGGAGGAGCAGCAGGAGGGAAATTAGGTCGCATAATGTTCCTCTCCCATCCATAGATAAAGGATTTGAAGTCGCCCTAATCGGCTCGTTGATTCCCTTCTTAATATTAATGGTTTGAATGAGGGTGATTGGCAGTCTCTGTCTCTGTATTTATGTATGTAGCCGTTCTGCTGTGGAACGGGCCGTTCTGTAGTAGTGATTTCCAAGTAAAGGTCCTCAAAAAATTTCTAATTCAGTCGATGATGTTGATGATGAGGTTGATGATGATGGCAATTATGATGTTGATTATGTTGGTCGTGGGTTTTTGTGTAATTTTCCTGTGGTTTGAGCCCCTGGTATTCTCTCATGTGTGTTCACTACTACTGTACACACAGTACTCTGTATATATGTCATGATGAGTGAGGCAGTGAGCGTGTGAGAAGGACGTTATGTTGTTACTCACTCCGCTACTCACTCTTGCCATGCTTTTGAATTTGTATACCAATTGCCTTATTATTTACGCTAGAGGGATTTGCCCTTGGGGCTAAAAGGGCCGGATTTGCATTAATTAATTCGGGGGGAATTTATGGGCCGAGGCGACGGGAGCAGCAGCGAAGGCGGAGGAGGCCGTTTAATGATGCTAGAATATGTGGGCCGTTTTAGAGTTTCTTGTTCTTGTACGTCTTCTTCAAGTGTCCGTTGAGACTGTTTTTTATGTGAGGAGATACGGCGGGGATGGCAGTAGCAAGGGAGTTGTTGGCTAGTGAAATGTTATTATGGCAAAAAGATTCCGACCGTTGAATTTGTACTTCCCATATGTTAGCCTGTGGAAGGTATGCAAAATAGCTTTGGGATCAACATTGTTGGTGGCCCGCTCTATGCCTTTGCGAGCGTTGAGCGAAATGCGGGGTCCTCCCCGGAGTCAGCACAGCACTGCACTGTGTGTAGTGGTGGTCATAAAAAATCCGGCTCATGCCAGCTCATAGATTAGAGTCTTAACTTGGCTTTTGTCCCTTCCGCAGGGAGGAGAAAATCTAACTAGCTCTAAGCTTACGCCTATATGCTATATCCTATTAATTAAATACACAAAGTTATCTTCTGTACAGGGATGAGTACGTGTATGTATATAGTATTTGAGCCCGCCGGAGTGTTGCCCGGAAAATGAAAAGCTGCTACAACACTCTCTCCTGTCTCCAACTCCCATTGTCTGTCAAATTATATTAGGGACGACAGGTCCTGTCTGTCCTTGTCACCTCTCCAGCGGTCCCCATTTATGGAGCATGGCTCGCAAGTGCGAATGGGTTCGGAGCGTAGTGGAAGTATAACGGTTGAGATTTGAGAATCGTCAGTTGTCAGTATGTGTGTGTGTGTATAGAAATTAGAATGAGTGGAGGATAAATCCGACTCACGGAGTGAGTGCCTACGTGCACCGCGTCCCACCAGGCAGAGCACTGGGATTAGCAGAGGTCGAATAATGGGACGCTAGGAGCGGGCTGGTGGTTGTGATGCTGCTAGCTAGAGCTCTTCTTCGTCTGGAGCATGCATGAATAATTTTATTGTTATTATACGGAGCCGTTGATTAGAATTTCAAGGGACCCGTTAATCCTTTGCATTAGGAAGTAAGTCTCGGATGGAAGTATCCCCTTCCGCTCCGCTCCACCCCTGTCATAGTAACTAACTGGTCCGCTTCTATCTATCTGTACACAGTAAGGATTTCGTTGAGATGAGGTTGGTGATAATAGCAATAAGATTGCAATACGATTAAAGTTAACTGCAGATTGGGAAAAAGTCGTACCGCAGGTTTTTAGGATTTTTGCAAAGATGTATATATTATTAATATATAGGAGGAGATAGATAGGGAAGGGTGCAGGCGTGGTCATAACCCTGGAAAATTCAGATGGTTAATGTGAATATATGAGAGCCTTTGTCTGTGCCATGGGCCACGGTTAAGATTTTCCCCAGTGCAAAGTCCTCATATTTGTCATCATCCCGTTAGACAGATTTGACGAAGGTATGAGATAATGTCTGGTAATAGTAATTGTATCCCGTGCATTTTTAACGATGAGTGCAGTGAATAAGGAGAGGTGGGAGTTTGTGGGAGACGCTAAAAGCTGGGAAATTAATGTGGTCTGTATGTATGTGATGGGATGGGATGGCTGGGCGGGGAAAAAATTTCGTGATAAAGTTAATTTCCGTTCCCAAGTGAAGTGAATATTGCTAATCCGTTTGGGATTTTTCTTCCAAGTTGATGTGATAATTCTGGGGCTTGGTGAAGAGCATTATACATATTATGTATATATATTGTATTATCCAGTTTTGAAAAAGGTCATGGACTCTTGGGTAACTTTCATTTTTCGGTTGGCTACGTCAGTGGATGTAGGTCTGTGGCTGCTGCTGTAGGACTGTAATGTAATAAACTAAAAGTTTCTCTCAAAATTGTATTGCGCGGGTAATAAAGGAAATGAATTTCTCTCTCTTTCTCCTATACAGTTATGTATGCCAGTCTGTTGAGGCCCTCAAAAAAGTCTCTCTCCCTGCCTATATGCCAGATTTTACGAGCATCTGCTCCGCTAATGTATTTTCAACATCATGATCATGATGATGATCATCATCGTCATACTGGTGCAGATGCAGACCGTAAAGCCTTTGTTTCAACTGATGTTACTAGAGGCGTCACCACTGCTGCTCTTGGTTGTGTTGTGATGCAATAACGCAGCACAGGAGGAGTGCAGTAGTGTGACTCTGTGCATTAATTGGTTAGGACGTTGTTGGACATAAAGATTGCTACTTATTGGATTAGGCATGCCGTATGAGGTCAGCCGTTTGACTAGCGGAATTGTGTACAGTGTCTTTCTGTAGTCATTAACTAAAAGTGGTGGTAGAGTCATTGTAATGCTTCCCTGCTAAAGTAGGTTTATAATATGGAATTCTAGTTTTTTTTTCTCTCGCCCCCTGTCCCACTATTGTGGCGAATGGCGACCAGTGCAGGGTACTACTACTGCTACTACTACAGTTGTGAGTGAATCTGTTGGGTTTATGCTGTGTGTAGTTCCCTTCATGGTAAAATCCTGTTTCTGTCGTCCACGTTGTTGCGTTTTTACTATTATTTATATACAGCGGTAGGATGAAACGTGCCGGAGCATGGCTGTGGATAAAATGAGGGCTTTTGATCATGTTTTCCCTTGTATTTTTAAGACTTGTGTGTCTCTCTGAGAGTGAGCAGTGAAACCTTGTTGTCTTTGTACTTGTGTGATGTTTGTTGACCATGTTGATGATGATGATGTGGTTGGTTATGAAACGGTATGTGTGTGAACGACATATCCGCAAAGAGGGTGAGGTTGGGTCCAAAAAAATATATAGGGTGATGGGAATAACTAGTGCGTAGATTGTAAGTAGTAGTGCACTTTAGCGGATTCTTTTCCTGTGCTCAGGATTGTGATGGGGGAGTGGGAATGGATGTGTGTGTGTGCACGCTTATGAGACTGTGATGAGTGGAATTGTGTCTATGTTTGTGCTGTGTGTGTATGTGTGCCCTTCTGGATATGCTCGCACAGTGTCTTACTCAATTTTGTGTGTGTATGTTGGTTGGGAACAAAAGGGAATGATGTTCTATTTTAAGGATCCAGCAAGCCTCACGTGGGACCTCTCTTTCAAGGTTTTGATGGATAGGTGGTTTATTTGGTGCGGCTTTGAAATGAACTCGTGTGGTGAGAGACACGAACGGACTTGAGTGCCTGGAGAAATCCGTCTCATATTTTTTTACTGGCTGTTGGTTATTGTGAGAGCCTGGTGGTACGATTTAGTTTCCGCCGCAACGGTGGCGTTAAGGGGTACAAGGTTTGTATGTGCGCCTGTGGAAATTTCCATGACTTTTTGCACCACTTTTGGAACACGGCGTAATATGGTGGTTCGTGTACACCGCAGCACATTATACTCACGTCCACCCAGTTGAGAGGTTAATTGAGCTGTTCTGTGGTTTGAACCGGCGGGTTAAGCCGGGTCGGCTCGTGGCGTGAGCGGAGTCTATCATGACACGTGTGGATTGGGCTGGAATATTCTATTATTTGACGGGAATGAAGTGTATATATAAATTTCATCATACATGTATGTATACATCAAAAGCTCAATTTGGAAAGCCCACTTAGCTAAATACGCGAGGAGGGAATTATCAGAGTATAACTCTATTTTCCACTACCATTACTTTTTGTCTCATGTAATGTGGGCGGTATGTTGGTTGTGTGGTGGTAGCGGTAACATGTAGCATGGCATGGGAAGCCAGTGAGTGAGTGAGTTCAGTAAGTCAGTCGGAAGCTGTGCCGTCATGGCATTTTGTACCACTACTACTACTACTATTACTGCTATATCCCTTCTGGGGTGAATTATAATGGAGATTACCACAGGGCTCCTTATTGTATGTTTTACTGCTCATGTTGATATGTATGCGTATGCGTATATGCTACGGGCTATGACCACGTTTATATGTATGGAATTGTGTGTAGAATATGGGCGTGCAAGGGTTGATGTGTCTGTGTGACTCTTCTGACTGACTTACTGGCTAACTGACGAGGCTTCGCCAACAAAGTTTATGGTAGCGCAGTGCGTGTTGAATTAGCTCGTATCTTATTCCCTCCCTTCCTGTTGTACGCAGAGGCCTTTAGAGAGCCAATACTGCGGTGCTCTTACTTACCATTTCCTACAAGGAGTACAGTTTTGTGTCTTTTTCCGCTTACTTAATCTCGGAAGTTATGGAATCAGTTGGACTTTGATGGCTTTTGAATGACTTGGGCTATGTGTGCTCATGTGACAGTGAAACTGATTTAATTAGGTTTTGTACTACTACTACTACCCTGTACCTCACTGCCTACTTGTACATACTTGTAGATGGTAAGAACTAAGGAGGAATGGAGCACGTCGTTGTCAAATGAGACGTAGGATTTAGCTCTGGTCTGTCCGTGGGATTCTATGGGTAAGTTGGTGAGGAAGAAGACGGGCGGTGAAAAAAGAAGACGAAGAAGAAGATGAAGAAAAGTAGCCAAGTTTTTGGCTGTTGGTAATAATCATAATGTATAAGTGTGTGTGCGTCGGTTGAAGGGATTTTTGAAAACTCAGTTCGAACCCTGCTATATAGTAACTAACTGTCATGTGTTATTACGCGATGATGATGATGATGATGAAAGTTGTACAAAAAACAATTTGCCTTCCACACATTCATACAAACACACATACACACATTTACAGCTCTCAACTTACTTGAAGGAGTTGTACTCTATTGAATGTTGCGAGCGGCAATTATTCTTGATGTTCAGTCCATGTGAAAATAAATGTGATCTTGCGAGAATGTGTTTAGGGTAGTTCACGTCTGCCTGACTGTGAGTGTTGTATACGCATCCATCTGTCCCTTTCCCGTGTGTGTGACTGTGTACGTAAGTGTGTGTGTGTGTGTGTGTGTTTTGTGATGTGTGGAGAAGTAAGTGGTGAGCTCGGGTGTAGCGAAGCATCAAGAGCGGTTTTATGTAGATGTGTTATGTGGCAGAGACGGAATTTTTGGATGGACCATTGAGTAACATACAGTCCAAGGTTTCCTTGGGTCTCGCTGGACTTAATATGATGATGATGAGGGGGGGGGTACTGTGTTGTGCTAAGCCTCTGCTGCTGCTGTTTGTTGGTGCTCCTCCTCACATTTTGAATGTAACGTAATTGAGCTGGTTAAAAGGGTCTGTGTCATATGTTATTCACAAAGTGAATAAATCATGAGAGAGAGAGCAAAAAGGAGAGAAAGAAAGAAAAGGTAATATTATAATAGTGGGGGTGTAGCCCTACTCCTCCGTAAATTTGAATCCTTTGTTCAGCATACACCAGACCGAGCGCTCTGGCAGCCCTCACTGTGTTCTGTTGATTCGGACATTAGAGTTTGTAGGCGAGGAAGAAATAGGATCTTGGGATTTGAGAGACTGGGATGTTTTTTATCAAGTGCGACGACTGCCACGCAGTTTTGACTTTCCGTTCCGCATCTTGTACACGTCTGGGATGGGGCAAGAAGGAGAAGAAGAGGGAGGCCTTGATTCACCGGCCGAGGTAAAGCGTACTAGAAGGGAGGCCAAGAGATGAGGATTTGGTGGGAAAAAGTTGTCATTGTCGGCGTCGTAATTTTCGGAGCTGTGTGTGAGATAGACGAGACATGCTATACTATTGTCGACCGTTTTGGTCATATGCTCCTTGTGATTGGGCCGAGTGGAGTGACACATGGCGTTATTGACACGGTGGCCATTTTGGTAGGAATTATTGAGAGGATATTACTTTTGTCCCAGAGCTAATGGGCTCCTGAGGTGACAGTTGACTAAATATGACAAGGTCCTGTCCTGTCCAGTCTTGTTATTATTTAGCTCTCGTGACTGCTCTCGTTTGGGCTGTGGCAGGTAGTTGTTGTTGTTGTTGCTGCTGCTGCTGCTGGGGATAAGGGAAGGGATGGGATGGAAATTTGTCCCATTTGCTTTCATTATTATTGCAACGACGACCAGCCCCACCACCACCACCACTACTTACCTGTCGCACATCAATAGGCTTGACATTTCCATCGGGGGAGAAGAAAATAATAGGGAAAAGTAGACGAAGAACAGGTTGGTTTCCGACGAGGGACTTTTAAAGCATTATATGGTCTCATCGTACTTTTTTCCACCATGTTGGGAGTTGGAATGGAAATTGGCAAGGTTTGAACATTTCCACAAACACACACACACACACATGCAAGCAAATATACATACGGGCATACGGACAGACGCGTACATGTCAGAAGAAGAAATTTAGTCTCCCTTTTTCTCTTTCTTCTGCTTATGTTAATGAAGGGGCGGTTCGGGATTGCGAGAGTCATCTGTGACTTTGGCGGTGGTGACAAGTGTGATAGGATTTGTTCGGAGTAGGAGGGAGATGCTGATAATGATGTGTGTGTGTGTGTCTGTGTGTTGTGCAGGGACAGGGAAGAGTTGTGGGCCTGCAGTGGTTTTTAAGACTACAGCGAGGGATTGAGCGAGTGAGTGACTGACTGACTATGAGTTAGTAACTGAGAATTTTTACTCCCTCCGCCGGTGATTGCGAGGTCGATTGTGGCTGCCAGTGCTGTATATGTGCGAGTGTGGTGCGTATGTGTGGTATGTGCGTCTGTATTAACATGGAGGAACATGTGGGAGCTAGCCATGTAAGAGAATGTGTGATGTGAAGTGTACATTGTGTAGTAGGAGTTGGATAGCAGTGGCCACTCGGATTGCCACTCTAGTACATCAACTCGGTGTTGGTTGAGAAATCCCCCCATACTGTTACTCTTATAGTTTTTATGGTCAGTGATTGCCGTCGGGAAAGGATTTATTTCAAGAGTTTTCCCACAAATTTCTCTAAGAGTGAATGTGACGGTGAGTTTTGTGACAACGACGAGGAGGAGGACGGGAACTACAACGGCATGGACGTTCAGTTGGGAAGGATCTAATAAAAATCCTCCTGTGATGCGTGCACAGTGTGTGTCTGCGTGTGTGTACACTATACTGTGGAGATTACTGCTCTGTACATAGAGTAAAGGAGCATTATTACCATTGGATCAAACTCCAGTAAGTAAGGTTCCGAGTTGGCTCGGGTTGGTTTGATTTGGTGAGGAGGAAGCAGAGGCGACTTGATGGTGATGGAGACGACGCTGTGCATACTCTGTGTTTGAGACCACAGGGTTCGTTCCATTTAATTGGCTGGATTGCCCAAATAAAGATGGGCTGTAATAAAGGGAGGATTTGACTTGAGCAGCGAAGGAGACGGGATTGAAACTCTTGTGTATTTTTTGGAGATAAATGTGTAATCTATAATAGGCTCACTTCCGTTGTCGTCGTTGTGTAAATAATAGGGTTTGCCACGGGTTTGGTTCGTTGCGCCCGTGCGGGGGGCCAACTCACGATCTTGTGCTGATAAACTCAAAAAGACCGGTACAAGGGCATTCTTGTGGTTGAGTCTCTCTCTCTCTCTCTCTCTCTGCTGAGTATGATGATGAGTGAAATGAGGAGTTTGACTGACTGGCTGACAGAGTTGCCACTACTTACTAGCAGTACTACTGCAACTACTACTACTACTACTACGCTACTCCTGACCTCAATCATCTATCAATTCTTTGAGAGAATTTACTGCAAGAGGGATGACGATGATGATGATGATATGTTAAAGAGTTAATTTGATACGTCAGAGACGTGACTTGTGAGAATCTCGTTGTCTGCTTGCTCGAGCCTGCCAAATGTATAGTTATAGTTGCTGCTACTTTGCAAGTAGTTTGGCTGATTGGTGGAGTAGCAGGAGCGGTCTGTCTTTTTACTAGCTTGACGCTTGACAGTCGGTACAATGAGTGCTGCATGGTGGAAGAGGGATTTGAGTGAGAAGAAAGAAGAAGAACCTTCACTTGATCGACTGTGTTTGTCAACTAGGACATGAATTTCTTGTTGTTGTTGTTGTTGTCGTTGCTCCTGACTGAATCGTGTGGAGTAGAATTGGCAGCAGTAGTAGTTGTACTGTTTGTGTGTATGTGTGTGTCCTGCTTAGGTCTGAGACGCTCAAAGATCATTGAATCGGATCGGTTTGTTGGAATCACTTCCGTTATTGGTTTTTTCCTCCCAAAAATAAAGGGAGAAAGTGACGACGGGTTGTGAGTGAGTGACACGGTGACAGACAAGCGTTGAGGGATTCAGCCCCAATATACTTTTAGTTTTCTTAGTCAGTCGCGCCGCAGTTTTTTTCCTCATTCCATTGTTCCTCTTCTTCTTCATCTTCCTCTCACGGAGGAATTTTGAGTCGGAATCTATCTCAGCGTATTCTGACCGTGNGAGGAATTTTGAGTCGGAATCTATCTCAGCGTATTCTGAGCGTGTAACTAACTGTGGGAGGACAGGACACTGCCGCTCTTATTGTGACAGTGAGCCGCCGCCGCCACTGCTGCTACTGTCGCGGCGGATGAATGGTTTCACATGGTTGTATTTTTGTATCGTACCGGCGGCAGTGCGCATCCTGGTTGTTGTTGTTGTTGCTCAGTTGCGGTGTGTTAGATTCTGTTAGAGTGTGTCTGTGCGGGGGAGATGTTGTTGCTCTTGCTGTTTTTGGAATGATTTGGGGAAAAAAGTAAGGGGTCTTCAGCTCCTCCCGTACAAGAGTGACGCGGGTACGTACTTAAATATATGGAGATTTCCCAAGACTTTTTTGTGTTGTGAATAAGTGCCAGGACGTATTATTGTTCCACGACGCACCACACCATACTCACTCAGTTAGTTTTCCTTTTCGTTTGTCTCCATTAAACTGGAACGATGAGGCTTTGTGCGTGTACAGTTGGGAAGGCGTACGTGTAGTGTACGTATAGAGAGTTTGTGTTCTTGTTTTGGGAATTTGGGAATACAAAGGTGAGAGTCAGCGGACTCTTGTCCGTGTGTGTGTAAAGTGTATGGATAAAGGCATATTGCTATGGTTGGCACTATGCGATCCTTGACGTGCTGGGGAAGATTTTGGAAGGACAGGAGGAATAATTTGAATAGGAATAATAGTAATAATAATAACAATCACCATCAGCATCTTCGTCGCCGTTGTTGTATTCTACACGGGAGTAGGTGGGTAAATAATACCTGGCTGGTAAGGGAAGCCAAATATATATGACCACACTGTTAGCTCCGATCTCTCTCTCTATTTCTACAACATGCGTGTCTGTCTGATCTGAAGAGCCGTAGAGTCTATTATTAATACTACAGGCATCTTTCCATCCTTGCATACAAATCATCCCTCCTTTGGACTGTCTGTTCTGTCTGTGGTTTTGTAGGGGAGGTATTTGTAGTAGTGGTAGTAATAGTAGTAGTAATGTAGTATATTATTCTCATTGTTTGTACTACTTCTATGCTGAATGTTGCTGACGGGACGGGGTAGTGAGTGGAATTGAAATTCTGGGAGGAGGAAGTATTAATAGCCCTGTGCATATAGTGTGTGTTTGTCTGCCGTTAAATATTATGCATTAGTTTGTAGGATGTGGGCAACGTGAGTCGGTATTGAGAAGATGGAAAAGTGTTGGTGGAAGTGGCAGTCAGGATTCGTAATGGGATGTTGGAAGGGGATTCTGTATCATTGGTTTGAAATAATAGACATTTGCGAGCCGTTGGGAGAACATGTGTCTCTGTGCATCTATCTATCCGCGTGAGGATTTATAGTTAACCTGTCCGATCCGAACATTCATAATAATAATACAGACGGTAGTCAGTGAGTACTTTTGCACCATGAGTAATAGTAGGAAGAACTCCTTTAGTTTAGTAGGAAGAGAACTCCAGCACTGTTCTGTTCGGTTATGCATGGACGAGCTAATAGTGTTGAATGCTGCTGCTGTTGTGCGTGGATCCACTTGTGATTTGTGTGAGCCTTTGCCAATGGCCGACCGGTTAGTTAGTTAGTTAGTTAGTTTATCTTGAGCGGAAATGCGGGGTGAGGGATGGGAATGTGCCTGTACGTTGTTTGTATGCATTCATGTGTACGGGA
>VYYI01003621.1:0-11832 GCA_021029175.1 Bilobella aurantiaca
AAATACGACCAACCCTACCGATGATGCCAAATCCCACCGGAAGTGTCAAACCCCTCCAACTAACCAAATCCAGAGCCGCCGAATCCGCGCCTGGACACTTGACGAGCCCCACCGATGATGTATTGCGTAGTTTCAAACATCAAGAAGTATCAAAAGAAATATCGAACTTATTATAAATATAATACATGTATACTATAATGACAGCTCATGCATTACTTTTTTAATGAGAAGAGGTGCCCATGTCCGTTTAGGTGGAATATCAAATTTTTACAATTTTGATTTTGACGGTTAAAATCAGTTTGTGGTTTATGTAAAATTTGTGGTGAACAATTGGTAAAGCAATTGTGAAATGAAGCTCGTCCTAATACTAAAAATTTTCGTGATTTGATTTTTTTGATCCTCCTGTGTAGGAAGGGCAGGTTTAGCTAGTTTTAATTATATTAAATTAATATTTTATTATATTAACTAAATGTTGGCAAGTTCATCTTGCAGTTCAAGAAAGTTAATGTGCAACTTACGCTTGCCATTGTGCAACATAAAATAACCGTCGTTCAACTCATGATAGCAACAGCGAGTTACATAATTGCTTTGATCCTCTCCCTCATTTGGAAAATCTTATCAAAATATTACTTTGATAAAATATCAAGTATCGAATTTGCCTCACTGTAAAATATACATATCACAAACAATCGAAAATATCAACCGGTTGTCAGTATCAACACAAATTTCTTTCGAAGTTTATTCGAAGCGAAAAAATAGTGTACTACTAAAAATAAATTAACAAAAGGGAATCAGGCAGATTTTTGCTCAGTTTGTATTTTGATGATAATTGATTGATCAGTTAAAGCAACCGTTTCAACAATTGCGAGAATCCATTCATTTCCACTCCCATCAGTTCTTGGCAGGTAGATTTGAATTGGCATGTTTTGATGAAATGTTGATTCTACTGCATCTATCACCACAATTTTACTTACAAGGGAACCTCGCGTCGTGATCACGTCCAATTCGCTCGAAATCAAAATCATAGATTCATCTAGTTCTAAAACTAACCCCTTACCTCGATTTTCACTCCATGGCCATAATTTTCTTCAAAATTTCAAAAATACGATTTAAAATTTTTTTTTGAAGATCCCGGAAATCCTCATGGGGGTTAGCATGTAATTTTTTATGTTTCAGGTGGTCCCCCTTTTGGAAGTTTTGAGAAAATTTTAATTTCATGCAGGCGCTGGATAGAAGGGATTTCTTTTATTACTACTGAACTTCAAACAAAATTCAATTGCAAAAACATTGCATTTTTCATTTGCATTTTGAATTTGCACTTTGTCTTTCAAATTTGCATATTTTATTTGAATTTGCAGTTTACAATTGCAAATTTGTGTTTTGCAAATATCATTATGATATAATTGTTATTAATTATAATATTATTAATTATGATATAATTGTAATTTGATATGGTAGTTTTCCCATTTGAAAAACAACATTAAAGCTAAAGCTTGAACTATTTGGTGAAGAATCATATCGCCAATGGATTGTACAATTTTTTGAACAATGTAATTGTACAATGCTACAACTGTAAATTTAGTACTCAAATTTTGTAAGCAATAAGCAAAAAACTCGGCAAAAGTAGATGCCTGACCTCTCACCTATATACTTTTACGGCAAGATAGTTTTACTAGTCACACGCGTATCTTAGGACAGTTCGAATTTTAGGAAATTCAATTCAGTTACCCTATCAGTGAGAATGAAACTGTCACTTTTGACAATTTCTAATAAACTCTTAAGACAATAAACTGCACTTTCCGTTGTACCTATTCACTTGAATTTTGACAGGAACAGTATTTTTGAGAGGAGATGTGTTCTCTTTGCTTGTCGTCCTCGTAAAGAGGATGTCCGAAAAAATGTTCTAAAACAAAAAAAAACGGGGTTTTTAGCGCAGTGGTTAACACTGTTAACCTTACTTTTTGACTTCCCACAGTGGTTAAAGTCTTGTTTGTCAACGGTAACATCTCTGTCTGCCCACAACTATAGGAAGGTATTTGCAACGGAGATACTAAAGTGAAATATTTTCAAATTACGCCAACAATTATATTACTTAACTGTAATTCAGTTAGCTATTAAAATAAGTTCCTCCTATCTCAGTCTGAATAAAACTCGATTTTCAGTCAAATTTCATACGACAAATTGACGGTTTTATTTCAAATCAGTAGCGCTAATAGTATACGTCATCAAATCTGTGCCCCTTCTGGCGGAAGGGAGAAGGAGATAGGATAGGCATAAGATAAGACATAGAAAAAGCTAGGATAAAGGATTCAACGGAGCAACATATCCTGTGTCACTCCGTGTCATTGCGTGGTGGCTGGTTTCCACCAAACGGGAGCCACCAGCAACCACCATACATTTCAAAATTTACTAATTTCCCAATATGGTTTTGAATTTAAACAGATTGTTGATTAATTGACTGTACAGGTTCTACTGGGACGCCCGGTAGTTATGTATTGAAAATATTGCATGTAATTACTTTCTGCTGGCTATGAAAAAATAAATGGTTGTATGAAAAGTTGATTATGATTCCAATCACGCAAAGAAATTAGGCAAAGATCCTGCCAACTTGCATTGTTATTCCGGAAGTCATATTCTTGGCAAAATAAGTTTTAATTAAAAATTCATGGACAAAAAAAAACCCAGTATTATAAAGTACTAGCAACAACCCAAAAAAAAAACAATTTGCAGGTCATTTAGGCGTTGTCGAAATGATGGCACACCATTCCCGTGACCCAGGGAAGATTTTAGTTTTTTAATCTGCATAATGCAGTGCGTTTGTAGTTTTTTATTGCAATTATAGTTTTGTGATGTAATTGTAGTTTTGAAGTGCAATTGCAGATTGTTTTGCTAGTACGTATAATCCAGGCGGGTGAAGGCGTAAGGCTGAAAAGGAAGTTTCAGCGACTGTTACTGCCACGCAGCGGAAAACGTCCATAAGAATATTAACAAAAGTATGCAGTAAGCTACTTTTCAATTATGAAAAAAAAATCAAAAGCTTTAATTGATTGTGCCAACTCCAGTTTTATTTCTTTGAAATATACTCGTGTTTGAACCATCAGTTAATAATCTTATATTTTAATATGACCGGCCAAGATGCCTTTGGTGAGGTTTGATGACAAATGCATTTTCCTCGACGGCGTCGCACTTTTGCATTACCGTGTTGGGAATGTGCATTAATTTCTGCATTACTAATATTTGCAAAATCTCCCACATCAAGAATTCTCGGAGTCACTACTTCTGCTTCTTCTGTCACAAATTCGTCCGAGGCAAATATGTAAAGTTGCCTGTAAAGAAGGTAAAATGAGAAATTAAGTTTGATACTATGTCTTGTTGTACGTTATGTGTGAAGATGTTTTTTTTTTACATATTTGGCCAGTCACGGATGACTGAGCCCTTCATGTACACTTCGTTTAGTTGGAATCGCAACTCGACCTACAAGGCGATAAAATCAAATTATAAATTAAGCAAAGTGGGCATTAAAAAATTATTGGAAAAATTTTCCTTTTTGAAAACAGGACGGGTTTCATTAATGCAATCTTAATACTAATTAGGAATACACTTGGTATAGTCACCCGTGGTTTGGCGTCAATCATAAAATGGAGAATTGTAATATCATCATCACAATGCATGACACGTAAATCACTGATCTGCCACCATCTAAAATCGTCGCTGGCTAAGCTTCCGTCTACTGCAATTCCCACCTCAATACCCCCTTTGCCTTCGACTAACCCAAGCATTGCATTTTTTAGTCGTTTGTATGCTCCAACTTCAGAAATTTTGGAACTTTCCACCACCATGCTACAATTCAAAGAAACAAAAAGAAAATTGTTTCAAGCATAGTTGGCATTGTTTATATACAATTCAAACGCCGAGTTGTGAACTATATCAAATGAAATAAAAATCGTACATTTCGGCTTCTTCAAATGTTGAATTCAATTGTTGGTATTTATTACTATCGGAGCCACTTTCCTTTACTAAACAAATACCACTGCAAAATCTGGTTTGCTGGAAATCATCGATTTCTTCACACATAAAGAGTAAGAGACTGAAGTTTGTGGTCTATAATAATAGAATTACATATCAATAATTAGTACATTGAATTAAAAATAGCTAGTCCAATGCAAGGAGGCCTCTAAAAATTTACAATTTTATATTTTCTAAGAGCAACAAGGATACGATAGAATTTCAGCAATAAAATGAGTATCCAACTTACATCAGCAGGAACAGGCAGGATATCGATCACACTATCTCCAAGATACATTTCCTCATTTAAAAATGCCGCTTTCCAGGCGAGATTGAGATCATATGATTCCACATTGAGATCAATGTCCTGATCGAAATTTGCATAAAATAGTAGATAGTTGGATTTCGCTGAAGGTTCTGTGGCGCCTTCAAACTTGTTTTGTAGCATTTCGTAGAATAGTGCGTTGCTAATTTTCTTGAATTCGTCTTTGGCTATCATTTGTACAATACTTTTGTCCATGATAGTAATCCTATAACAAAATTAAGATTCTCCTAATATTGTATTGCTAAAAATACCATAGAATTATTTGGGTTTATAGATTAATACAATGATACGGGCATACTCAATATTAGAGACAAGCTTGTATTCCTGAAGAGGAAACCCAATAATAAAAAAAAAACAAATTGTGACTGATCAGGGATTCGAACCTCCGTTACCATGATGGCTAGTATAGAGAGACAGAAGCTCCTAACCACTAGACCAACTCGGCCAACTCATGAAAATAGTTTGAATAGTTTTAGAACGATGTAAATTGGTTTAGGTTTTTAGATGGTTTTGGTTTGAGATTGTAGCGTTGTAGATTTATTATATAGATTTGATTTATAGATTAAGTTAGTATACTTGGCTAGGTTTTCAGATTGGTTTATGTGTTATGTTTGGTCTATCGATATATGTGAGGATAGTCTCGGTAGACTGGTTTATGTTGGTAGGTTGGTTTAATTGAATAGTAAATTAGTTCAAAGCTTTTAGATTTAATTACCCAGAAGCATATCCTATGTAACCAGTACCCTTTGCTAGGAACACATTGCCGTCTATGCAGTATTTCAGATAAACCTACACAAAATAAAATTGTTTAATCTTGTATCCAGACGTGTTGAAAGTTTTTCTAACTCTTGAATGTTTTTTTATACAATTAGTTTTTGAAGGGAATGTTGAGTTTTTCAAAATTAAATTAAATTATTAATTAATTAATTAAATTAAATTAAGTTAAAACAGAACTTACATTCGCAGTAATATTGGAAGCAAATGCTGCTAACAACAAAACAGTACTACTCAACGTTAGCGTCTCAAACATGATGAAATTCTTCTACAATCTTTAAAAACTTCAGTTGATGTTAGTCCGTGAAATTTGAAAATGTAGTAACACCGCTAAATGTTAAATAACTTTTCGACTACAATTCTTTTCAAAGAAAAGCCGTTATTTTATAGCAACGCTTGCCATATACCCGCTATGGCAAGACCCAATGATATAGAAAATCTCGGATTCAAATCTCAGTATTGTTTATTTTACTTTTTCTGTCTAAAATCCAACATAACTAGACACGCTTGTCCCTTGACAGTTCAGGCCTTGAGCTAGCAAATATTTACCAGTTTTTTCTATATTGGCATTTAATTCTGCAACAATTGGCTACAATTTTATGTGCTCTCCACACTTTATTTAAGTTTGTATGATGGCCACACCAAAGAATAAGAATAACACTAAGGCATACAAGCCCGACCTGGGACAGGCAAGCCAAAGTTAGCTAATTTGTTGTGAATCATCCAATTCTCTTAAACCATTTAAGATCCTGTTTGCATTTGGAAACAAATACTTACGAGCATATGTCACAAAACATACTCATATGTTATGTATAGTTATGTGACGGGGTTCAATTGACCATATCATTAAAGGCCCCTTTGCTATCGGAGACTTGCTAGTAATGGCTTCTACTGTTGCTAACATTTCTCGCATCTAAAATAGAAAACAAGTGTGTCATGACTATTATTCAAAAATAGTTTCATAATTTTGCTGTTTTTCATCGCTGAAAATTGTTTTTGATTATTAGCACCGATCCCTTTAGAAGCTGTATTAGTTAGGATGAAATCCTTCTATAAATTTTCGGCACCTTGTTTACCTCTCAACACAAATTTTAATGAGGGGTGGAGAGGGACGATTTGGTGGGACGACACCCACAACCCCTTAAGTTAACATTTTCAATTAAATCCTTTTAATTAGGCGTTGATTTAATGTTAGTAACGGAGTTTGAAGTAAAATTCAGAAAATGCAATAAGAAAAATCGAAAGAGTTGAGTAGAGAGAACCATTTTTCGATATAGCTAAAGCACTATTGCTGAAAATTATGAAATTGAATGATTAGAAATACAATTAACTTGACTTGGATAATGTAATTGACATGAACGACTTCATTATTGCAAACTACGTTAGCTTCGTAACATTGAAAAATTGTACCCGTTGTCATTGACCAAGTAGTAACAATACATCATCAGTAGCAAAATTCCGAACTCTTTTTTTTCACAATCTTGGGGCTGGGAGTCGTCGAAATGATAGTGACAGGTAGATTTGTAGTGCATTTGTAGTGTTTTAATACATTATTAGTTTTGAAGTCCAATTGCAATTGCGAATCACAGACGGTCGGACGGACGCACAGACAAAAATAGGCAATTATTGTGGAGAATGTACAAATAATAACAGTAACATTAGCAATGACAACTAACAGTAATACTAATACTAGCATTAACTTTTTTTTTCGAACTATTTTGAATTTTTTAAAACAAAAAATTTTACTTTTGTTCACAACATGTACATAATTTTTCTGCCTACTCTTATCTTCTCGGTTAAAATTTGTTTTGAAGTTCTGAAAGTTTTCAATTTCTAAAAAAGTAGTGTAATAGCAAGGTTACATAAATTTTTACAAAAAAAAATTTTGCGCTCCTCTGTAAACATAAACTTGCTGCTGTACTCTAGTCTCTACAGCATATGAAAAATGGACGTTATTTGAAAACCTGAAGGCGGATGGTCTAAATGTAAAGGAATGGGTAGCGATATAGAAGGATAAGGACTCATTAGCATAGATGTTGTCATCAAGAAGGCACAACAGACTATCCGTAACATTACGGATAGTCTGACGGATAGTTGTACGGGCCCAGTCCCGTAAAGGAAGGACACCAACCTTACGTGAGGTCACAATTTGCAGAGGTCGTTATTTTACATCAAAACTGTTCAACTTAAGCAAAGAACGCGGTAACCGCAGACGCTATCGACTAATCACAAAACGTATTGCAAAAAAATTGATTCACACTGGTCGTTTTTCTTTTAATATTTTCAAAGCATTCAAACTCCTCAAAATGTTATGACCATTAATACAAAATAAGTAAGGCATCCACAACAGTATACACTTGCAGATCGTTAGTAGCCATTTAATGTGCAAATTTATAGCTTCTGGCTACTTTAGTGACTGTGACTATTTAGACTATTATGTAACTATTTGACGTGACTTCGCGGCTAAAATTTTATATTTTAAGAAGAGGACGTTATATCTCACTTTCCGGCAAAAAGAAATTACGGACATTACATTAACATTAACATTTACGGAGAAGTATCCCGGCACAACATACAGTGTATTGCCAAGATATCGAAATTTGTACTGCATACTTGACACTTCCCAAAGACAGTCCAACTCGAACACTTCTTCACGTAGATCCAAATTTGTATCTTTACCTGCTTGAAAAGAAAGGCAGTTGAGACTTTCAGAGTGAATTGAGGCTTTAATATTCCTTTGGCGTCTGGTAAAACGTTGTGAGGTCAATTACCTTGAAATCACTTTGAACTGATATTTTTAGAATCGGCTCGTCAGCAATGGCTTTGCAACAACCAAAAATTTGCTATAATTTTGGATGTAGTGCTATATTGTAGCTCAGTAAACAAAAGCTACCGTGAACATTGCTTGTGTTAGTATGCTTTCGTCACGTGTGTCAGTGAAAACTTTTTTTTGATGCATTTGTTTACCCAGTGCTAAAACTTTTCTGCCGTACGACTTTATGTTAAATTTAGTTACTTCACTCGGGCGGGTAAAAGTTACTTCACCCGAAGTCAGCATTTTGAAATTTTTTTGAATAGACATATAAAGATTTTATTACTCTGTTTTTCAACATAGTAATAAATTTTTCTATTACAAAACTAGCAAAAAACTAAACGTCGATTATACTGTATTGGGGGTCATCCAAGTAAGGAGTGGTTTGCATGCCCTAGCTGCATGCATAATAATACTTATGCAAATTATGAAGAATGCTGGAAAAGCTAAATTATTACTTCATTTTCTAATAAATTAGAAAAAAACGCGTGTGGCAAATTAGTTTAGACCTATAGGTTAGATTTAACAAAATAACAAACCGACTTTACGTTTCTTCAAAAGTAACATAATTTTACTGACTACTCTTATCAGCTCGAAAATAATTGTTTTGATGGTTTGGGCAAAATCTCCGCAAAAAGTGGAATAGAAAGGTTGCATAAGTATTTGAAATTTACCCCCACACTAAACAAGAATTTGCAGTAGTTCTCTAGTTTCAAAAACGTATGTAAAGTCTCTTTTAAGTTAAAGTAAGGTGTGACTAAAATATTCCAATGACTGGACACTATTAAAACAATTTCTTATTATTTCATGCATCAGGAATCATTAACATACAGACGCTGTTTTCTATAATTGAGTCTTGCATGCTCGCGTCTCAGCTAAACTATGTATATCCATGCTTAAAATAGTTTTCTTATTTTTTGTAGCATTTGTACAGAATATTGTAACGCGGTACCGAATTCTTACATTTTTCAACCAATGTCAACCCGCGGTTTCTACTGTTAGACATTCTCATTGTAAGGTATAGTGATCATCTACCTTCCCTACGACCTACCAATATAACAAAAAAAAGCTATGAATTATTTTAAACTATTTTTTTTTTCAAAATTCTTCCGTATTCAGAAAAAAAAACAAATTAAAGAAGCTATATGGAGTATGAAGATTTCTTTTTAAAGTGCCCTGGGGTGACTCCTGTGCAAACGTATTTTGTTGTAATTTAGCCTTGAGAGTTTTCAATTTTAGGACCATTTAAATAAATTTGTGTGCCTTCTACATATAATTAGTGCTGTGTTTAAGCAAAAATACAAATAAGCCCGTGACAAGAATTCTTAAAAAATTGAAATAAAATTTCTGATTTAGTCTGAAGTTTTTGCAAAGCTGAATTTCTAGAGTAAACTGAAAAGGATTGACATGAGGAGACGTTCCTTAAGGCCCACATCACTTTGATTGGTCACTATATTAGCACCATCGTTCTTGAAATTCTGCAAAATTACGCATCGTATTGATTGGTAATGGAATTAACTTGAATTTGTTAATACAACTACATTTACTCTACAAATCTATTGGTTTCTTAAAATATGTCAATTTTTTCAATGTATACAAATAGTTACACATTTTTACATCAACTAGCCAATACAAAAAACATAAAAGCAACAAAAAAAGAATAAAGGCAATTAGTAACATTAGCAGGTATAAGTGAAGGTTGTGGGAAAAGGCTTCACTTCGTCCCGTAATAATAGTTGCAGAAAATTATTTTCGAATTATTCCCTTATTTAGTTTCTCTTTATTAATTTAAGTTTCATCATAACAAACTGTGCTTATTTTGCGTCGCAACAAGTACATAATTTCTCTGCCTATTTTGATCAGCTCAACAAAATTTGTTTTCTAGTTCTGAACAAATTGCTGCAGAAAGTGTAATAACAAGCTTGCATAAATTTTTATAATTTTTATTTGTTCTTGCCTCTCCCAGTAAACACATATTTGCAGTAGTTCTCCAACTCCTCCAACACATGCAGCGTACACCTCCTGAAATCATACCGTACACCTCCTGAAATCATACCAGTCCTCGAAATACAATTTTCGACACAAGGGGGGATCAGTGTGGCGAAATCAACCCAAAGTTTTCAATACTTGATACAACTCGAAAAATTTGAAAAAAGCTTTAAATTGTTTAAAAATGCTTTTGTTGAAAAGAAATAGCAACAATATTAAAGAATGTCACCGATTAATATAATATATCAATATAAAATTCAATACTTGATAATTTTGTAACCATGTCAACAGGGTAAAGGAGAAATTCTCAAAAATAGTATTCTCGAAATTTGGAAAAGCGGCTCTGTTAAAACTAAGTTTTTTTTCAATATTTGAGGTTTTTGAACATAAATTTTTCATAAAATAAGCCTACATCTATATCATTTTGCAATGAGTCAATTACTTTATTTGTCTTAAATTACATTGGTTGCTAAACATAATTTTACAATGCTTCTCACTCATAGCTTATCGTCAAGGGCCACAACGTGGCCTCTTTAGTGATGCACAAAATTTCAATTGATTGCCAGCAATTTCCCCTTAAATAAATTTCCATCTTCATTCTTTCCACAAAATAGGCCGGAGTAATTTTTACCACTTCACTAGTTCTTTGCTCCCTCTTGTTTCCCTTTTTTGTTGTTTTGTTGATGATTTTCACAAATTCGTGGTCAGAATATATGTGTAGTTTGCTATACAAAAGACAGGACAAATTGTAGATGTTCTACATTAATATTAATTTCATATAAAATTACTAGCCAAACAAGCCTTCCACGACATAGGAGAATTTTACTTTAACTGTTTGTCCGCCATCTGTACTAGGAAGGGCATGTTTGGCTATAAAAATTGTGTTTCTATTTATCATAATTTTTTCTACTCTTCAAGTTCATCATTGTAGGCCGAGCCCAGGATATAGTCGTTTGATTCGCGGACACGGAAACGTATTTTACACTGCAAAAATAGTGCAACGTCAACAATAACTAATTATTAAAACTTGCAAATTATAATTAAAAAATAACTAGTCATCATTTGGAAGGTTAGTTTCACTTTTAGTCATTTTTAAAAACTTTTAATCTACAACATTCGTCCACAGCAAGTAGACCCACCTTGTCTTTTGCAGCAATTTCAAATATCATGATCATAATGTCGTCATCGCTGTGCACGAGAACTCCAGATTTGAATCTCCACCACCTAAAATCGGGCACTAGTATGGTATCATCTAAAGTAATTTCGAAATCAGTGTTGTTCGGAATCCATTGTTCCATTTTTGGGAAATATTGCCTAATTCCTTTGTATGTGTAATTTGGAACAACTTTTGACCTTTCCACGATCAACCTAGAATTGAAAAATACTGATTATTGTTGACAAAACAAACCATTATTGCCCTAAATGACTTACAATTTTTCGCCATCAAATTTTGTAGTAATCTCCGAGTAGCTTGATAAATCAAAGATTTTTGGTTCTATCAGTGAGATGCCGTTACGGAACGTTGTACGATACCTTATTTCTCCAGGGTTCTTCCAGGTTATTGAAAGTTGACACTTAATGGCCTACAAAATGTCAATGTACACTTAAACAGTTAATGTCTACTATTATAATTTGTTGTGTTAATTAAGATACTTAGAATTAGTTAAGATACTAATAATATTAACAAGTATTGTCCAACTGAAAAATCTTGTAAATGTTCTGAATCAGTTTCGTTGTTTTAGAAAAAATATCTGAAGTAAAGGATTTGGGTGCCAGGCAGCCTTAGCTGGGTGGATTGCAGCTAGGGGTATTCGGTGAAAATTTTCAAAGTACTTTTCAAAAAAAATTTTTTTCTGGAATATTTCATAACTTTCCGAATCATCACATTTGGAGCGGATTGAGGCCATTTTTCAAAAAAAAAAAAAAA
>VYYI01003622.1:0-11826 GCA_021029175.1 Bilobella aurantiaca
AAGCGGTTTCATCGAAACTAGGTTTGAAAACGAATGAGTTTACTCACAAAATAGTGAAATGCGGAGAATACCAGCCTTACCAGTAATATTCTATTATCGGTACAGAAAAGACCCTAGATTTGTTGTTTTTGTTTACATACAAATAGAAAAAAAGGAAGCCAAAGGGAAATTTGGATGCTCCTTGTTAGCTTCTTTTGTGATTACAAAACTAGCCAAACAAGCCAGACTCTTATAAAAAATCATTGGAGAGGGACACTTCCTCGCGTTTGAAACGTATGTCAATGCCCCTTAAGGGCCCCTTTCCGCTTCGCTTTTTTCATAATAGTATTAGCATAGTGTGGCCTGCATCGACTCTTAGGAAACAGTACTACTCTTACATAAACTATGCCATTTTTGGAAGGGTTATAAATAGTTTACAATTTGTTGATATTTACTAATGTTTTTGTACGCAATCTCTGGATGATTTCAAGGAAAGTAATTATAATTGTACTACTACAATTTGGCTCTGCGTGTGTGAAGATGGTGTGTGATGCGTTGTGCCTTGATGTGGTGTTGTGGTGTTTGTGGTAAGATATTCGTGGCATGTGGTGGCTCCCTGTTCGTCCACTCGTGACCTCCAGGCAGTGACATGTGATAAGGCAGTCGTTGTGACCTCTGGATCCGTTGCTCAAGAGGTCAAATTCTAAGATGCTTACTATGCTTATGCTCTATGCAAGGAGGTTGATTGGACATGAAAACAGTCTCCAGCATCCCAATCTCTCCAGAACCTCATCTTCGACCTTCTTTTTTTCTTCCTTGGGACTTAAAGACCCTTGGGTGGCCCTTTCCCCACCTCGGGAAAAAAAAACGCGGGAAGATTCAAAACAGAAGCGTCGACTCTTTCATCACTTCCAGTACAACAACATTGGGCCAACATCGCCCAGTTCTCAAGCAATTAACAATAGTAGATGAAAAAAACGCTGTTTAGCCTCACATTTTTTTTCGAAATTGATCACTCTTCTTTTCCATTTCCAAGTTTTCGAAATTTTTCAATTGATGAGTTCTTTCAATAATTCGACAATTCAAAACAATATTCAACAAGAATAACACTCTCCACTAAAATGTGTAAATACGCAAAATTCATGATGATCATCTTTTTGGACGATTTTGGAAGCATTTTCAGACGAAACTGAATATAGGGAGAGAATTGGTGATTGAAATGAGATCTTTGTGCATCTGGAAAGTATTTCTCCAAAACCCAAATATTGGGAGTTTTTTTTTTAATATCGACAAACAGATAGTAGTACGCAGATAAGTAGATAGTAAAGTTTTTGTCTGTATCTGGTAAGTCTGGACATTGTCGTCACAAGGAAAACATCATTGAAAAACAATTCATTTTTTCTAGAAAATTGCTTCGTGCTTTCGAGGAGCCCCCTCATTGGGTGATGCGGCGTAGAATGCTGCTCATTGGTTGAATTTTCTTCTATTTGATTGGTTGGTGTGGACCAGATGACTTCGGGGTACAGGGGTATGCCTCACCTGTTGCTTCACCTTTCCAATCCATGCCAATTCACTTCCCCTGAAGCTTAGCACAAAAATTGAACAATAGAAATTTTGGACAATGGAATTAGTTGGACTCTGGTCGTGACTTGTCCGTCGTTGGAACGATTTGAGGGGATTTAGTGAAATTTGGTTGATTTCTTAGAAATTTTAGAAAAGTTCAGAAATCTTGGACAATTTTTGTTTTTTTGGTCATTAAGCTCCCGTGGACCCTTTTGGGACAACTTGTTGTACATAAGGGTCCCTTGAGCGGTATCCCTGTGAATCAACAAGTGAATGAATGGGGCTTACCGTTCTGTGAAAAATAAAAAAAAATGCTTTTCTAAAGCCTTCAACCCTCCAATTTATAATCGGAAGTCCAGTTCCGGTCTCCGCAACACGCAAAAAACACCCCCATCCCCAATCAAATTCCGCGAAACACAATTCCGCACCTCACCTCTAACAACTCGTGCTCATAGGAAAGCTTGGGAGTCCCAAAAGCTGTCCCAAAGTTGGGACGAGAATTCCTTAAAACGTGACGTCGAAAAGTACAACTGAATATTTGACCCACAAACAAACACTTATTTTTACCCTAACACTAGGAAAATTCTTCTGAAGCAAAATCCTGATCTAATTTACTGTCCCTGTATTTAAAAAATGTACTTTAAAAAAATTCATTCAATGTGAACAAAACTGAAAACAATTTAGAACAAAACAAATCTCCTTTGTAGTAAAAATGCGGCGATGCAGGTAAGGGGGATGCATGTGAAGGGATGGGGGATTGTTTGTTAAATTGTTTGAATTGAAAAAAGATGAGATTGAAGCGGAAATCCGCCCTCAACCCTCATCCCCTTCCTCAGGAAATCAAGGGAAAGCAAAGAGGGGCCACTTAAGGCACTCAAGCTTTTCACTTCCAGCGTCAAATCGCTGAAACAACTTTAATTTTTGTTACGCTTGCATAACCACTGCTGGGACATTGTAGGGATGTGATACCTATGTAGGTACGATTATGTTATGTTTGATTGAGCTTTCGTAATTATAAAATGGTTGAATTTGAGAAATGGTTTTTGAGATGCAAGATTTGCTAAAAACGCTGGATTGCAAGCATCGTCCATTACTTTTGCAAGTGGTGCTTATCGTCATCTTGAGATTGGGAATTGCCGATTCGTCACTTTGCAAATGGAAAGAAAGTGAATTGCCCTGGGCAAAGTCCCCTCTACGTGTTCGAGGGACCGTTTTTGTCTTGATCAGTCACTTCCGGTGGAACTCCTGTGACATTGGCGTGTCAACATACCATCCTACCAATTTACGCAATTTACCACCACACAAGTCTCGGTTGAATCAAATGGCCCAACTGACCAACTCCTGACTCACACAATTCATTCACGGCCTTAATTAACACTTTTACATCAACTTCCTTCACGTCACCTAAATTTTCAAACTTCTATGGAATCGAAGAAATCAAATCGAAACTTGATTTAAAAGAAAATCAAGCAGCACAGGAGCAAAATAAGTTAATTAAAAGTATAAACAATTAGTTAATTATTTGCAATATTTGTAATGTTATTACTTTTTTTTAGCAAAATTTGACAGTGTTCGGTGTTTGAAAATTGTCAAACGTTTTCTTTGTCACGGATTTCTTGACTTTGTGAAAACAATTGGTTGTATAAAAAAAACTGTCAATTCGTGGCGTGTATTTTTAAAGCGTTTTTACTAATTTTTGCCCAATTAGGGTAAAGTAGAGTGGGGTTACCTGCAATTGATCCTTACAGTGCGTCGTGCACTGCGACGGAAACTGCTGAAGCGCTGTGACGTTGATCTTGAAGGGTTGATGGGAATTGACGTCGTTTTCCTCTTGAGCCCCACCAAAGCCACCGAGGTGGGAGAGGAGGATCAACAGTAAGGCACTTCCAGGCCACCACTCCATGAGTGACATTGTCAATGAAGCTGACTTTCTCCAGGCTAACTTCACATGCTTCACTCACTTTCACTTTCTCCAACTTTCCTAAAAGAATTAGCTCATTTTCACCAACAAAATCTTAACTTTTGCGCTTAATTAGTCTGTTTTTTTTTTGCTTAAGTGATCTATTGCTCTCGTGCTTTACTGTTCCTCCACTCTTACTGTTACTGTAAAGTGCTGGAGCTGTGTGTTGTGAAGTTCCAGCAACAAGTGAGGGGTGGTGGAGTCAGTTGCAAAGCGTCCTTTTGATCTCTCTCAAATCACCCTCTCACCCCTCCTTAACTCACCTCCACTTCCTAAACCTACAAAAAAAAACGATTGAGAAACCCTCCAAAAGCGATTGTCTGTGGACCCACAAAAACTTTACAACGAATCTCAGCATGTTAAGGGAAATTAACGCACATGTCGCTCTTTCAATCAAGATACGTCCGCGTCTTTTTTTACTCCTATTTTTGTTTTTACTTTGATTTTGATCTGATTTTAATGATTCTTAATGATTTATGATTTTCAATTTGCAATTGCGATTCCTATCAAAGTTTTGGTTTTCCTGTACCATTTCAAAAGAAGAGAACATCTCTGAAGCGACTGTTTGGAAAATTTCCGGGAATAATATGCCCTACATAAAAAACATTAAGATGCCGCTAATTTGCAATATTTCCCAGCATTTACTCCTTCAGTAGTGACGCGAGAAATGCCTTGATTTTGTGTGGAAAACTTATTTGCTTACTTTTTTCGCATTACTACGGGAAAATTGTAAAAACAATAGCATCCTCTCACTTTTATTAAGAGCAGTGCTTATATTATTTTTCCGCTAAAGTTGTTACCGGCACTCAACTTATTTAAAAAAAACTGTAGAGAAACGGATTCTCAAAAGTAGCGGAACACCCACTTATAAACTTTTGGTAGGAGACTGATGAGATGATTGGCATTTCTTACTTCAAGCAATATCAAGCTAACTCCATTATGGCAAACTTTTTATACCATTGTAGGTACTTATGCACCCTTAAGGCCACTTTCGGTCGACTCTAAATATGGAAATGAGACCGCAGGGTCAAGTCAGTAACTCGAATTTGGAATCAGACTTGAAATCTATCCCGCCGTTTCGATTTTAACTGGACGGACGGACAGACGGACAAATCCGTGAAGTAGGTTTTCGCTACTTGTCAAAACCTGAAACATTTGACATAATTGGAAGTATTGACAAATGATCAATGTAATGACAAGTTGGATCGTCTACATACTATGACAAAGTAAGGGATATTAAAAGGTGAAACGGAGAGTGATGCCTGGGGGTATAGAACAGTGTCCCATTGTTTGACCGCTACCTATCACTGTGAAATGTGTTTTAGTTGCGTGAGGGAGTGTGATTTAGGGCGAGTAATTGGTTTGATGTGATTGGTCGTTAATCGTTGATTATATCACAAGTTGTGCAATCTGCATTTCCTGCTGAGGAAGTTAAGGAAGTTGCGGCATTGCCTCCCATGCACTCATCATGCATTGTCCCAATCTTAATTTCCCTTTCAATTATTCACTCGTTTCCTCATTTCCATTTCAGTGTACCTTAAGGGCCCTCCTCACACAGACGCTTTCGTTACAAGTGCAGCATGCCTACATCACAGGTAAAGTGGAGCCCTTAAATCACAATCACTTAATCTGGAATAGGGATTTAGGCTACTAGATTTTGTAATAATACTTTTTTTTTAAATTGGCGTCACTAGCCAAACAAACCAATCCAGAGACAAGAAAACCCTTAAGGGCACTTGAACTAAGTTTTTTAAAGCAATGCAGGTGTCTGCAAGTTGACTGTATTTTACTAAAAATAACAAAACCACGTTATTTTGAAATGAAATCTTAGATAGTTACCCCCTTAAATTAATTTTTAATTTAAACGTTTCGATTGCAATTTAAGCCAAACAAGCCCCTCCAAGCAGTACAGGGAGGTTTCAACTATATTCACTCTTCTTCGTGTTGTAGCGTGGGTTTGTTTGGCTAGTCTTAACGACCACAACGCTCCTTTACTTAGCGATTTCAATTTTTTAAAGCGATTTTCATACTGAAAATAAAGTGCCCAATTCTAGGGCTGACGGCAACCAACCATACCCTGTCCTTATCACGCACTCACGTTAATTGCCCTCAGTTTTTAGTAATATAAAAATAAAAACCTGTATGTTAATGAGGTTGGCCATAATAATGAATTGTGAATTACGTGCAGGTATTACTGATTTATACGCTTCTGGTGGGATATGCCCTGGGTCAAACAGGAGGGGGTCAACTGAGGTCAGATGACGTATTCGAGGCTTATCCACCCGGACAGGGACAGTACCTGCAACCTGGCCAAGGACAATTAGTTGCCACCAAGGTACATTAAACTTCCAGTACTTCAATGATGCCCCCAGTATTTCCGCACGCACGCACACACGCATTCAAAAAAAAAACAATTTTTACTTTTAAGAAGACATATTTCTTACTGCTTCTACTTAAATGTTTTCAAAATCTTTCAAATCAAATTTTCAAATCAAACTTTCTAGTTTTCAATTAAAATAATGTAAACGTCTGATCCTCCAAAGTTTGAATAATCCTATTTTCAAAGCCATTTCTTTTTTGAAAATTTTTAGAAAATTTATTCATTTTAATATTATAGTAATTATAATTCTGAATATTTTCAGAATGGGCAGCTAGTGCGAGCCTACCCCGCTTCTGCCTTGAAGCGCCTGCGTCTTGTTCCAGTGCAAGATGACGAGAGGCGGTCAGAGGCCCTTTACACCTTGGCTCCAAGTCAAGGTGACCAAGGTCAAAGGGCACGCTTCTACCCCGAGGGACAGGGGGACTTTCAAGCGAAATACAAAACCCCAGTCCCCGTCGTCCGACCGCATCTGAAAGCAGTGCTACCGCATAGGCTCAAGCCGCTTCACACTCCAGCGTCATACGCAAAGGAGGAAGAGGCGGAAGAAGAATACGCTTCCGATGTAATGCAATTAATCAGCGATTAATACAATTTCATTTGCAAAAATAGACTTACCAATCAATCTAATTTGATTTAAATTTTCTCAATCACTCAATTATTTTATTTTATATGAAGGCAGTAATCAGATCAGAATCCATTAAGCAATATTTAAATTTGATGTGTTTACCTTCAGAAAATGCATATGTAGGGCAGTAATATCTTGAATGAAAAAAATCTATCAAATCCATCTCCGTAATAGTTCAGGCTTGTTAGGCTAGTTGAGTGGATTTTTTGTTGTAAAATTTATTGACTAAAAGCAAACTTTTAGAAAAAAATTATTTATTGAAAATATTTGTAAAATGATTCACATCTTATTTTGCAGCCAAATCCGCAGTACAACTTTTCCTTTGACGTCAAAGACGACGAATTGACCAACTACCAGAACAGACAAGAAGAGAGGGATGGTGGCGTCATCAAGGGCAGCTATAGCGTCGTATGTCATTTTTGTTGTATTTTAAAAGTACCCGACGCTGATCTCAATCGCTGAAATCAATCGCTGCTAAAGTTTTCCTCAAAATATTTTCACAATATTTCCTCGAAAATTCGTAATATCTCACTTCCATAAATTTTCAACAATTTTCTGTTTAAAGTACAAAATTTTGAAACCACTTAAAAAAGTTAGGAATGCTTCGATCCAGCCGTGTGATGTTCTCCTTTAAGAATTTTCTAAATTTTGTTTGACGTAACATTTCTTGTATCATTTTATAGGTTGACCCAGACGGGTACGTTCGAACGGTGACGTACACGGCGGACTCGAAGAACGGTTTCCAGGCGAAGGTCGTGCGTGAACCCACCGACGTCAAAATCAAATTCCCGGTGGCCACGCCTGCTCCAGAGGAAGAAGGTGCGAGGGCCCTTAAGGCCAAGGCCCCTCTCAGAGTCCAGTACCCACAAGCCTACGCCACGGAGGACCAGAGCCAAGTGTACAGGCAACCTCAGCAGTACAACCAGCATCTTCCTCGAAGGCTCGTCCAGCATCAACAGCCACTATACAAACTTGTCCCCAACCAATAGAATCTAACAAAATACTTAAATAATACTTAATTTAACATCTCATTAGCATATTAGTTTCAGTTGATTAAAGTTGGAATACTTTGCTAAATATTGACTGGGGTTGCACTTAAGCACTGAATAGTCGAAATATTGACTGGGTTGCACTTAAGCACTAAATAGTTGCACTTGAGACTAAAGTTCGGTAACGCACGTCGTTAGAGGATTAGAAATTAAGTAATTGCGAGAAATTGCCAATTGGCAGTACAACAAGCATCCGTGCTGTGCTTTAGATGTTCAGCTACAATAACCTTTTTTGTACTTATTGTTATTGTTGTTCTACGAACGGTGTTCTTTGAAAGCACGTTGTGCTCTGTGGAGACGCTTTCACTTTGTGCGCAGTGAAATGTGACCAAGGGAAAGTGTGTCTAATTGACGAGGAGGGATGCTGATGTCGATGCTGATGCTGCGGAGAGTGAAGATGCTGCTGCAGTATAAAAGCACAAGGAGAGGCAAAGGGCACTTCAGACGCCATCGACGGACACGCGCAGTACACCACTTTCTCAACATGTCTCCAATACTCGTAAGTACAACTTAAGTTCATGTTCCTAGACTGCAAATTAGCTCATTAGCTTAAATTAGCTAGTTTTTAGCTAATTGTAGTTAATTTTAAACGAATTGTAGTTAAATTTAATTGATTTGCAGATCAATGTGGTTATTCTTGCACTGGCTCTCTCTCTGTCATCGGTAGCGCTTGCAGCGCCGCAATTAGAATTCGACCGCCAAGAACAGCCAAACGAAGGTAAGACTTGAAAAGGGACCCGTGTGTTTTAATGGAGCGCTCGGAGCCCTTGAAGCGTAAAAAATGCCAATTGGAGCCCTTCAAGGCTCGAAGGGATGCTGATAGTCCTTTAGTGACTTTCGAACCAATTTCAGTAGTAACCTTTCCATGTAGATTGTTATCCTAAGTAAACATACCCTTGACCCTAGAGGTCAACCCTTGACCCTTGACCTCTGTCATTAAAACTAACCGTAAATTGACCTTCGGTGATTCTAAAGAATCGTCGCTAAAAGTTCAGCCGAACTTTTTCTATTAGTTTGGTGCTTGTAGACTTTCCCTTTCTTTCAAAAAATTCTAGTTTTATTGGACGGTTTGGCACGACCACGGCGCGGCTCCATACATCCGCAACAACCGTTGGCAGCATTTGGTCATAACCACCAGACTTATCAACAACCGAGCTTTGACGCGCATGCGCATGGAACCGCTCATGGACATGGACACTCCCATGGACATGGACACCAGCCCATCGGACCAGTATTCACCTTTGTGCGGACAGACTACCACGGAAACTTTCAAACTGGCGTAAGCACATTTTAGAAGTTCCAGTAGTCTTTTTTTTAAATTAATTTTGAAAAAAAAAATTGAAATTTCCAAACTATTTTAGTTAATAAAACGAATAATCATTTTTTGAATTTACTTTTTTTCAGGTGAGGCACAAAGTGGGAGGAGGAGGCTGGAGTGCCGGACGCTAAAACGGACCAATGAGAACTTAGCAACAAAGACTGAATTACTCGACAACGCTTGACATGACATGGACCTGACATTGCGGACACTTTTGACCTGACCAACTGACGACGACCAAAACTTGACCCTTGACATGTGCCCCTTATTTTTTGCAATTGCTCCAATGTTCCACTGGAAAGCGGCTCTCTTGACGGTCAGTCCAGTGGAATCCTAGTCACTCCCCAGTAGACGTAGACGTATTTACATAAATATTACGCACTTGCTCAGTTACGCAGTAAAACTAAAGTTTGTGAAGTGATTAATGGCCCACTCTCTCCAGTCCTGCGCCTGCGTGTCCGTGAGAAGAGGGGTCACGACGGACATGGACATGACGGAGGTCACGGTGGTCATGGTCACGGCTACGGCTACCTCGGTCCTGTCCATACCTTCCAAAAGACCGACTACAACGCCAACTTCGCCTGGGGAGTAAGGCACAAGGTCGGAGGATACCATGGTTGAATATTAGAACCACAAATTATTATCAACGCTTGTTATTTTCATAATAAATTCTCTTGTTATTCCTTGTACAATTAATTATCTACAAATAAAATTAACTTTAAAAAGTTAATTAAGTTAAAAATTAGCTCAAACACGAAAAAGATTTCCAAGTTTGTTCGATTTGATCCCGTGCCCTTACGAAAAGCATCCCACCCCCTATACCATTGTTCCACATCACGCACTTTACTGCCCAGACCTCGTTGTAAAATTACGGCTTTTATATTATTGTAAGCTAGTAATCCTGAGGAAATTTAAGTTTTGCGAAAAATTACAAAACGTTTTTGTAGAGAATAAAGCTCGAAGATGAATGCAGATTAATTGGATTGCTTTTGAGGATGGTTAATTAAAGTTAACTTAAATTCAATAAATTAATACTAAGCATTAATTAACCGATAATTCGGGTTATTCGTTAAGCGTTGCTTTATTTAAGGTGTGATTTGGAGGAGGTGGAGACATTTGGGTGGTGTTTGAGTGTGGAGTAACTCTTTGACCAACTTGAGTTATTTTCTTAAGTTGACAATTAAAACAAATTGTCCAATTAATGACAATTCGATTAGCATCGTTAACTGAAGTTAATTAAACTAACAATCAGGAAAGAAAATTTAAAGGTTTCAATTGGTTCCTCGCCATCGGTAATAAGAAGAAAAGTTATAATTTATCAAATCAATTACCAATTAATTTACCTTTGACCCTTTCAAATCAGGTTTTACCTTCTTTGACACGGATGACTCGGGTTGTCAACCCTTCGAAGAAAGACCGGCTCCGAAAATAAGGGAATCGGATACCGAAAATGGATCATAAACCGCTCATCACATGTAAGCTACCAAAGAACTAGTTGATTGACAAAACTAATTAGTTGTGGTTCTGTGTCTGTCTGACACTATGCAGATGCCGGTGACACCGCCGTGTTCCAGTCAGTGGCTCCCAGCCTCCAGAAGGACATGGGTGGAGAGGCGGTTGACTGGAGACGTGTCTACGGAAGACCCACCAAGCATGTCCACCTCCATCCACGCTTCATCCCCTTCCAGCCTCAAACAGCGCATACCGAAGATGGAGCGAATGTTGGATCCACCAAAGAAGCCTCTCCCACCACACTTCTCGACCAACCGATGCTCCACACTTTCTGGACAGATTGTTCTGTAAGATGTCACAGGAATCGTGTCATTTTAAATGTGACGAGTGACTCAAACATGGTTTTTCATGGTCCAAGGACATGGAAGTGTACCGGACGACAACGAAGGACGAACTGCAGAGTTGGTTGAACGAGATCAAAATGTGCAACATCCGTGATTGGCTGGTGGTAGTGGTGGAGACTCCAGAGAACAAGAAGACCAAGCAGCTCCTTCCTCGCACGTCTGTTCTGGACAAGATGAAGAGTGATTTTGCGCAGAAGCAGGTCGAGCGCTGCATTGCGCTGTCTGATCCTTCCAAGTTCGACTCGAAGAGCACTGAATCGCTGCACTCGGTACTGCATCGTATCAGATCACTACTCCTCACTTCCTACTCAAAGACTCTGACAAAGTTCGAGGAGAACATGAGAGCTCAGAGGGAGAAGAGGAACGAAGCTGGATGGAACTTTTGTCACTACTTTCTTCTCCAGGTAATTTCTTGATCGAAAAGTAATTTTCAATCAATCAGCATTAAGTAATTGATTTGCATTATATAGCACACAAGCATTTTAATATTATCAACTAGATGAAAAGTTAATTTACTACCGATTTATGATTCGGTTGATTGTGATTGTATCGTATCATTCTTATTGAAGGAGGAACTTGCATTTGTTCTGGAAATGATGGGAATTTACGAAGAGGCGCTTGTTCAATATGACGAGCTGGATGCTCTCTTTACACAATTTGTGCTCAACTCGCACCTCACAGGTTCTTTGAAATTTAACCAACTACTAATTCACACAATCATTCAATCAATTGATTGACTAAAATTTACTTGGTTTCCATGTTTTGTTCTCAAGTATATACAACTCTCAATATTCCGTAGATACTCCTCAGTGGCTGCTATCATTTCAGCGATCAGGTGACCAATGGCCAGCGCTGTCCCTTTCCACTTCGGCTCCTTCCACAAGCCTCCAAATGGAAGTGCGGGAGAAGATACGGAACTCGAGTGTGTCGCTCCTGCCTTTTCGCAACTACTTGTTTGCTCGTCAAGCGACGCTGTTAGTGAAGCAGAAACGAGTCAACGAACTGGCGCAGCGTTCACTTTCCTTTCTGCACAATGCCATCAACGAGCTCTGCATCCTGGATGTTGGATTTACAGAAACAGGAGCCACAAGTGCAT
>VYYI01003623.1:0-11826 GCA_021029175.1 Bilobella aurantiaca
ACTTGGAAGACGAAAAAAGGAAATGCGTTTTTTTTTCACACAAAATCCATAGAATTACTATTACCGAAAATGGTGCTAAGTTTCCTTGAGATTTTGAGATTACGGCACAATGATTGAACGAATGATTATTCCTCTCATGGGCTCCATTATTTTGCCTTTTAAAACCTCTTTTTTGCACAATAATGAAGTGTTTTTCGTTCTAAAGTTCACACAAGGGAAATAAATGGAAAAATCATTTGTTCGTTTCACGCATTTACACTTCTAAAAGCCCTGTACATTGACTTAATAACTTATTGACGATGGAGAAATTAAAATAAGGGAAATACGAAGTTTGCGCTATGAAACACTAACAAAATGGTTCTTGAAAAAAAAATGAAAATGATTTTTTTTTCGAAAAAAGTTTTTCGAAATATACTATTTCTCTTACCAAGTGATCAGAAGCGGTGAAAGTGACTGTGAGGCACAATAAACAAATCTGACACAACGATGTTATTGAGTGATTTGGCTTTAGAAGATGCTATTGCACACCTTCTAATATGGGTTTCTTGAAGTTGTATCCTGTTTTTTTTTTAGAAATTGTGACAATTCACAAGATGTTTCCTGGGAGCAGGGGCTTAGCAGAATGAGGGAATCGCTATGAATTTAGGCTCTTATGAGGAAAGTGCATTTACTTTCTCCCTGAATTCTACTGGGAAGAGTAAAGCGAGAGAAAGTGGAGAAAACGATGAGCGGATTTGGAAATTAAGTGAGCGTGCCCTCCTCATCCCCACAAATCAACTGTAAATGTTATACAAAAAAAAAATCAAAAATCACTCAGACGCAAAGATTGAGTTACACTTTATTTACACACCATTTCGCCGATCAACGACCAATGAAAATAAGTTGCGGGATTAAAATTTGAGATACATTCATGTAGAAATGAAAAGAAAAATGTCTTTTTCCGGAAGAAACTTGGAGAAAATTTCTCTCAAACTACTATTGCGGTTTGTTTTTTTGGGAGAATTAAAAAAAAACTTTCTCCAAATTTTATTTTAATTTTTGACAATGAAAATGGCCATCAGGTTCGGTAGACATTAGGTTCTCGTGCATACTTGAATTACAACTGCACATGCAACCTACGTTGGAAAAGTTGTTGAGTATACATCGACAAAATACTTTTTAAAATGCCGTTTTCTAGCGGCCGATAGTGTACTCCATATTAATGTGTTTCTAGCCTTTGATCCGTCTACAAAATAGTGGAAATAAACAAAGCGTGAAAGAAACAGCATTACTAAATTCAATGAAAATGGCAACAGCCATTCTTACAAATTACGAAAACCCAAGGCCCGTAGTCCGGGGGGTTAGGACCCTTGTCCTAACTTGGGTAGGTGCCGAGATCTAATTCCGGCACCCGCATAGTAGCACAGTAAAAAACTGCAATAGTGTGGTAGTGGTGTGTCATAGAGGCTGAAAATGGGTGGGTATGCGTAAGGTGGTGCTGCCTATGCAAGAGGCTCCTCGGTGGTCAATCCCACGTCCATTGCCCAGCAGAAACCCCATTAGCTTCAGACCTCGGAAATTCCTAGTCAATTGACAGGCCGATACCACCCTCCCCCACTCACTAGCACACACAAACATTGAACAGGCCTATAGGCAAATGTCAAAGAGCATCAAAAAAAATTGAGGTCCACAACTAAAGTATAATTCGAGAATCTGATTGAAATATCTTGAATAGGTTGAAAATTTGTAATCCATTTTCGGACAACCTTATGACAATTAAGTCGTCATTTTCATTTTTACAAAAAGGTGGAATCTTCAGTACAAATTCAAAATTTTGAAAAATTCTGCAAAATCAGTTTATGCATTTGGCAACAAATTTTTGATTCTGACCGTTTTATGTGTTGTGGTGACATACTCCAATCCGTGCTACAGTACACAAATTATCCTTTATTAGAACAAAAAAAATCAACGCAAATTATTATTTCCAGAACAGATGAAGCTGGTTTGCCAACTCAAGAAATAAGAATTTTGACTTGAGATTTTCTTGGCCACAGAAAGAATAAATTATCAGTATTTATTCAATACGTATTTAGTGTGTGTTCCAAGCATCATTATACTTGTCTCGCACCATTTCACTATTGTGTAAACTTCAAAATATTCAAAATTCTTACTCGATTCTTCAAAACCTTTAAAACTTTTACTACGGTATATTTGAGCCTCGGGAGCGATCTAGTTTGAACTTTGTATACGTTTACAACACAAGAAAATTAGTTATTTAATTTGAATATTTAAAGTTTCGAAATTTATTGTGAAAACCATTATGCAATACTGTATGCAATTCAAATATCTGACAAATTCAATCAAGAAGGCTATGTAAAACTATTATTCAGCGAAAGTACATTGATCATCACAACTATTTTTTTATTTGAACTACACTTTTAGAAGCTTACAATAATGTTCTTATAAACTAATTTTACATTTAGCAAATCAATAGCCACACTATAATTTTATTTGCTAACTAGCCTAAATACATAGTATTGGATTATTTTCTCTTATTAATTTCTAACCTAAATATAATATATGATTTGGCTTATTTTTAGGCAATTAATTTGCCAAATTTTGAGATTGTTTACTCTAATGTAAGCGCAAAAAGGACGAAAGGAGCAGCAAGTAAAATATATTAAATATATTTTTAATACACGATTATTTTTGCATATTTCGTTTTACTAGGTACAAACTATTCAACTAAAAATTTGCTGGTTTAAACAGTTGTATACTTATCTGGATCCTTGTGTCATGTTCACAAACCGTTCTTATCAACTTGTGAATTGCAATCTTGTATGTTAAGAAATTAAATGTGCATCAAAATAAAGATTTGTTTGTGAAATTTTTTTTGAAATTGTTTGATAACCCAAAAATAATCCTAAATTATTATTGCTTTGTAAAATGTGCTGTTAAATTTCGCTAGTAATTTTTAAAAAACCTGAAATATTTGACCTCTTAAATGCTTGGCTACTCTTTTACGTACAAGTTTTCCACCACATCCTTGGCTTCTGCAACGGATTCGAACCCTTGACCGATCTCCTCGATTTCAATTGTTGAATCAAACACGATTTTGAAACAAAGAAATAGATAGTCACTGGAGGCAATTCCATAAATACCATAAATGTGATCCACGCGTTTATGAATATATCCAAAACTATCCCCACCATTTTGGAATGATTCCCAGCTCAGTTTTTTACTAATGGCTGAAGATTTAAAAGCTTGTTTTGTTGCATCACTATTAAATTTAGTACGCAGTTGCGATTCAGGAAATTTTCTGGCCCAAACCTGGAGGACAAAATATTCATACAGCATCATAAACCAGTTTTGCAAAGAAGCAAAACGTAGGTGAAACAAAGTGTAAAAATTATATTAAATACTTAAAGTCAATTACTTAAAAAATAAAGACTTATATGCTGTCCTGATCTTAATGTTGTAATTTTTCTTTATAAATAAACAGTACAATCTGAATTGAGCGTTTTAGATGGAAAAATTTGTAGCGATTTTTTTTTGTAACGGGTAAGAAGTAATGTTAAGCAATTTGATCTCATTGCATGTAAAAGGCTAGCTGACATAAATTATTACCACCAAAATCTCCTTTGTAAATTCTCGTATGACACTCCATTCTGCGATTTTCTTCCAAAATCCATTGCTGGCTGCATTGTAGACTCTAGATATGGTGAGACTTTTCTCGTCAACAAAACAATATTTTGTTTCAACAAGAGAATCATTCTGGAAAATATCCAAGGCGTACACAAACATTTCTTTGGCACTTATTTCTCCTATGCCTATCAATTCTGTTTTGTGCTTTATCTTAAGGTTGCCAAAAACAGACATGAGCTTTTTTGCGTAGTCTTTGGCTATCATATCCATTTGGTTTTGGACATTTTGAATTTTCGACGCATCAATTGCCAATGATGTGTCCTTGGTTACTTGGAACCACAGCTAAAAATTTAATCAAAATTACAACATATCTTTCTTTGAACAGTTGACAAACAACTTTTAGCTTTGAACAAAATAATAACTAAAACACAAGAGCATTAAATAAATAATATGATTACAGAAACGTAATCCATATAAATGTTCAATACAATATAATTACTAAAAGACTAAAAAGCTTAAATTTACCCGTATACATGAAATATTTATATACAAAAAGTAAGAAATTTTTTATTTAATTTGTGATTAATTGCCATTTCTTTCCAATTAATGTTAATATTTATATTTATATTTATTTAATATTTTAGGTACTATATATTTGTCCTTTTACACTTAAGGCCTTTTTACTCATCAGCTCCTTTTGAAGCCGTATATTTTTGAGGTATAATTTTTAATTGCTTTATAAAGTGAGGTTACAAAATGTTGTAATTTATTATCGTTAACTGAATGCCGAGCATCGGTAATTGAGCCCGCAATCGAGCAACAATGTCATTATTTACACTTTTTGTTCGAAGATTCAGTATGAGTACACAACCAAAGTCTGGCAACAGTTTGCATTCAAAGCGACATTGTTGCATAACTATATTTTGTAAAATTAATTTTACGTGTTTGTTTATAATTACACTAATATGTGCAATAATATCAAATTAATTTCTTACAGGATATTGGTTCGGAAATTTTTCCGCTTCTAAAAATGTGGCTTTTCTTTTATTTTCTTTACCGTATGCATGGTAACTTCTCACTGGATCACCATCTTGACGTTTAAGTTCTAGTTGCAGCGCAAATTCACAGTTAACTATATCTTCCGCTGCAGTAATTTCGATGGTAATTGCAGGACGAGCAATAGCTGTTGTATAATATTTCCCAAGTGACAGTAAGGTATATGGTTTCAGTAAAAACCCAGTTGGATATTGCTCCATCCAGTTCTATAGATAATTATAATTATTAGATTAATTATATCGAGAAAGTTTATGCCTAAGTTGAACCAATATTTTTTTTTAATTTTTAAGTAGTGCGTTGAGCATGGTATACTAATTAAGCAAAATAATCTAAATGTAGTCTAAATTCCAAAGACGTAGGGTTCAGTGCATGATGTGTCCTAAACCTGTAGCATTACATTTAATAAAAGACGAAAAGAGGAATGCGTAAGGTGACCTGAGATAGGACATCTGGCTGATATGAGTTTCTTCACGGTCACACAAAAAGTCTCCATTTTATACACCTTTTAACACAGCAGGTATGGGCATTTTATTACAAAATTTTGTTCAATAAGTGAATTAGAATAGAAAAAGGGTATTGCCCATTATCCTAGGACGGTTTTTTGGCTAGTTGCTAATATAATAAAAAAATGTGGGGCCTGGTCAAGCACTTTTTCTCAAACAAAATTTTGGCTTCTCACTAATAAACCCCTGTTTCCTATTGGAGCATTGGGGCATTTCCTGAAATGTTTTATCTACTAGTTAGTTACCGAATTGTAATTATAAAAATTAGTTCATTGTGATTGTGTTCTAGTGTTCATGTCTAATTGGCAAATTCCAAATACAAATATGAAAACTTAAATTTGCTAAAAATAATTAATTACGGTTGAAACAAACCCATGCTGTCTTAATACGCAAATTATCGTTAGGTTTGAACAATTAGTAAACTTTCAAGCGATTTTGAAGGCAAATTTGAATGTTTCCCTAAAATAATAAAGTTGTGTATGGCCCCTCATGCATTCCAAAAATTAATACAAAATTTTCTTACAAAGCCGGGTATCTTAGTCTCCGCAACTTTCTCTTTCAAAGATTCAATTTTCGAGCTTTCTACTTTGCTTTGATATAGCTCATATGGTCTCGTTAGATATATCTGATGGATGTCATGTGTAGAAGTATTGAATATGCACGTCCTGGTGGTAAAAATTGTTACACCGATATAGTATGGTTTGTCGGAACTCGTCCCAGTAACGATGAATGTTTCCATAAAGAATTCATCGCCTGACACACAGTTAGCAACGTACTCGACGACACTTTTTTCATCTAAGTACTTGAAAAACACTTTGTCCTAACGCTTTCTCAAATTTTACAGCCGAGGACTTTACTTTGCAAATTAAATTCATCCAAGTACTCAGTACACCGGGTTCTGATGCCTGAAAGAATTATAAAAAAATAACACAAGTTAGATGTTAGTTGGATTACCCACACAGGTTAGAAGGTTGTTTCAAACTTCCTCTTCCACCAATCTCCCAAAATGAATCAATCAATCAATAGAAACAGAGTTGACTGTGAAAATTACTATAAAAATAACATTTTGGCAAATATTAAAATGCTATAAAACATAACTCTACCAAACGGCAATCGATATAAAATTCAATATTAATTTTAATTATTTATTTTAATTATCAATTAAAATCTCATTGTCACATTGACGTTATCAATTCTGACATTTTAAGCTCAAGGCCCGTATTCCGGCGGGTTAGGACCCTTGTCCTCACTTGGGTAGGTGCCGAGATCTAAATCCGGCACCAGCACAGTAACCAGCACAGAAAAAGTGGTGGTGTGGTAGTGGTGTGTCATAGAGGCTGAAGATGGGTGGGTATGCGTAAGGTGGTGCTCAGCCTCTGCCTAAGCAAGAGGCTCCTAAGTTGGTCAACCCCACTTTCAGTGCCCAGCAGAAAGTCCATTAGGGTCGGACCTCGGAACTTACTAGTCAATTCACAGGTCGAAACCACCCTCCCCCACTATCTAGCACACAAAAACATTCACAAGACCTTTAGACAAATGTCAAAGAGCATAAAAAAGTGAAAATGTATCCTTCACCCCAATATAACAACTTAACCTAAAAATTACTCATTTCTTTACATTTCAACAATTTCTCCAATTTTCCAAATTACGTTTCTTGAGGGACCGGTTTACCACGGTTTGTCTCCTAATTACCTGAATACTTTAGCACTGTAAAATAAATACATAGACTTCATTTGATTCAAGTATAACTATAACTTAGATATAAAATGGCCTCCACAAAAAAAAACGTCAAATCCATTGCCACATAAAAATACCTTCACTAAATGACCTAATAGACCCAAAAGGAAATTGTTGGCTTGATAATTATATATACTACTACATGCGAACGTACTCCGACTATAAGGCGCCTTCATCTTACATTGTCTTTTCATTTATTTTTGGCATGCTTTCATATAATCTACAGTGGAGCAGACTGCTAAGTTCCAAAATTTCGAGATTTCTATCATAAGTATCTCGTATTTTAATTTATTTTCCTTCCAAATAAAGTTGCAACGACTCAGCATTGTTGCAAATGACACGAACCTTAAATTTTGGCAGTCAGCAAGTAGCATTATAAAAAATTTTAAATTTATCGTCTTAAATTTTTTTTAAAGGTTTGCATTTTATGAGTAGTGAAGGTTGTTATTTTTATGGGCAAGTGGACGGCTGGTATGGTTTGACAAGTTTACTTGACAACTTCTACGGAATAGAAGATGAGTAGGATAACTTGTCAGTTACAAAGAAGAGATTATGGTGTCATTTGTATCAAATAAAGGCAAAAGTGTGCCAAATAAGGTTTACACAGTAGTTGCAAACTTAATTTTAAGTGTTTTCAAACTGTGAACAAGCTTTCTTCATGACAACTTAAACAAGCGCTTGCAAATCAACTTGGCAAGCACTTGACACCGTGTGTGTTAGATTTCAATAGAATACTAAAGTAACTTTCTAGTTTATCGGAGATATGGTAGTAATATAGGCTTATATATATAGCTGTTACCATTTGAGTAAGTTTCCTATTATCATGCTTCAACAATGCTTCGGAAGGAATGTCGAGCAATATTTTCAGAATTGGATCCCACAATATTTCTAAGATCATGCAGAGGTTTTTCGGAGTAGTTTCAACTTCCTTCATCTCAGCAAATCTTTTGCTGCTGCTATTGTTAGTAGCTTCTGTATCGGAAGTATTTATATTTATATTTTCAGGTTGAGGTTTACAAGGTTTTGCAAGTTTCGATACAATTGAGGCAAATTTATTGAGGGTCCACTTTTCTTGGACGTCACCGCGAATTAACAAAACAGCAACGCTTTCGTCGACAAGATTTCCCGATTTAGGTACAATTTTACAAATTACTGCAAGTTCAGGGTAACCGGCAATTTCATGCGTACCCCACTCAATAATCGAAAATCGAACCCTTTCTCTAAGCTCAGGTATTAGAATAGGATGTAGTTGGAGTTCGTCAACAAATTCTGTTAGAAACCCCACTGAGTTTAAATATCGTGTCAACGTATCGTTTGGCCCTGTTCTCCAAGTCTGCAAAATACAACAATTGTCACATGGCTTTCAAATATTGATTTTATACCTTACCACTTGACCAAACGCAGGCGTTGTTAGTATACAGAATACCACCAAAATGTAAAGATATGCCGGCACCATTTTCAATTTCCTTCTGTATTTCACAAAAAGTATAGTTAGTGCATAAAAGGATAAAACTATTATTTGGGTAGAATGTGTCAAACTAGCACTTTTTCAGCTGCGTTAAGCCCAAGCTTTGTTTCAGCGTCTTACTCACATTTCGTGGTATACAAAACTATCAAGCCAAATTTTTAGCCGATGAGCATTTTTCTGGAAAAGTGAGACGCCGGCTTAACACACCGGGTGTTGTATGTCAAGACAGTGACTCTATTTGTCATATTGTTTTACGTTAAAAATTGTGAGGTTGGCGCCTCGCCACTTCTTCACAAAAATTGAGCCGATGAGGAGCTGGCTTGATCCACCAGTGGTAATGAGTCAAGCTACCGCCACATCGCCTCAATTGTGATTTTAATTTAATTTCTATCATAAAAACTAAATACATTACTATTGATTTTTTTTTTAAAAATTGTGAATTTGCACTTAGAAAATTAATTTCGTCACATTGAAATTGATTCCAGCCCAATAACTTTTTAAGATATCAACACTACCATAGCCTTTCAACCACGTGATATAACGGTAGTCTACTACTAGACTCTCCTTAATTGCAATGGTTTACTAGGATCAACTCAAAATAAGTTACTTACAATATAAGATGAAAATTTTTGAATCTAAATCTTTTCTTTTCAATGCGAACTGGTTTAAAATATTAATTTTGTAGTCAGACTTGAGCAAAGAACTTGGTAGCACTCCTTCGAACTCTTGACAAGAACTGAATGTGAGAAGTGGAATACTGAAGATAAAGTACTCTATGGCACCCCTGACTCAGCAGCCACTACCATCGAGTCCCAAATGCCAAAAAGGTTATCTCGGGTGGGATTCGCACCCACGCCCTTCTCCAATCCGGGGAGATGCTCTACCACTGAGCTACCGAGGCTTGTTGGCATTTGGAGAGGCTTGTTGGCATTTGGACTCTCTCATTCTCTCTCATGTGTAGGTCGCTTCCGCAGGTCTCTGCCTGGTACTGCTACAAATCAAAATACACCCATTAGATCGGCACTCCCGTGCATTTTTAACCCCTTTAACTTTTCCATAGGTGGAATTTGAGGGACGGTGGTTACCTGACCTATCAAAATGGAAAATCTCTCAAGAATAGCAAACAAGCTTCTTCTAACATAAGAAGACTCCTAAATCAAAAGTAAAACTGTCCCAGAAAGGTGCGATTGTGGCGAGTTTATCGATGCGTGCCTTGAGTAGCTTTAATTCTAGCAACGATACTAATTTCTACAGCATTTTTTCTTCATTTTGTCAAAATCGTCACTAGAATACTAAACTAGAGCCTACACGTGTAAAAAAACAAGAGAAGTTTGCAACGAAGAAAAAAATAGGAGGCAAATGTTGACAAATTAGTTAGATTTGAAAAGCATCATAGGCCTGTCGCGTAGTTCAGTATTTGCAAAAAAAATAATTAAATTAAGTTAAGTTAAATTTTAATTAATTAAAACAAGTAAATACTTTATGTAGAAATTATGTCCGTTACAGTTTTGATGAGTCGGTCAGCTTAGCAGTTTGATTATGACATAAACAGCGTATATACATTTTACTATCTTTGAAAGCAATGCCGTGATGTGTTTCTTGAGCCTACCTAACAGTTATCATAGTATGACAGGCTTAAGGTTGGCAACTTAAAAATTCCTCAAGAAAAACCGCTACATTAAACAAAAGTCTCCAATAACAGTGGCCCCGTACTATCACTACTAAAATAGTGTTGATATAACATTTTTTGTCTTCTAAATTTTAATAAATATAACATGTAATAGATATATTTTTTGTAAGAATTTCTATTACCAAATTGTATATTAAATAGTTAAAGTAGTACAGCGAATACTGTTAAATCTAATTTGAACCTAACTTAAACTGGATGAGTCGATTACTAAATTGTATTTCAATTTACAACTAAAAATTGTCTTTGTGTAATTTTTCTAGCTTCTATCAAGTGTAGCTTTACAGAAATGTGCACAATCTTAGAAAGTAGAAAGAATTTTTTGCTAGCTTGTTTTATCTTTCCAATTCCTTCTACCAAACAAAAATGCTAGTACATAGTTAGGGCAACGAATTCCAAAAAATAAAAGTTGACAAAGCAGAAATATTGGCGAATTTTTGTCGAACCCAGTAGAAACGAGAAATGAGTTTGCCTAATTTTTGAAATGTAGATAAGTTGTATTATCTACATCTAACTTACACGATAGCAATATTCAAATGGTCAATTGTCTGATTATAATTTGAGGTTTGTGACATTTACCTAATAATTGAAATTATGATAATGATAGGATTTCAATTACAATTACAAATGTAATTACAATTTGTAGTAACTACATTATTTGTAGCAATTTTCTGTTCTCAGACAATGCTGATTGTGATTATTTTGATAATCTCAACCTGCTCTGTTTTACTTAGTTTTAAAAAATTGAGACACATCTTCATGTAAAAATTATTTTGAAAACATCGGGCGCCGTAGAATTTTTGAAATGTTTGCAAGCCTCTTGAAATTGCCCTATCGAACTCCACTACTTTAGGAAAATGTTTACACTAAAAATTATTATTCTTTCTTAGCAGAAAACAAATTCCTCAGGTTTCCTCTTATTTTTGCGATTTAGTCTCGTAACTAACCTTGAAACGTTAAGTTAATTAGTGTACATTAGGTACTGACTTCTGGATGTTAAGGGAAATATTTTTTTGACATGAGGTCACACTGGGTGAATTAATTTACTACCTTATTAGAAAACGTTTTTCTTCTGAAGAATAATTAGCTTAAATAATCCAAGTATTAATTTCGTTAATTTTTATTTACCTTATACTAATACTATACCTTTACCTAACCTAAACCTAACTCTTTACTATAATTGAATCACTGTCTGGATGAAGCTCTGCAATTTCATTCGTACTTTGTGTTTGTTCAAAAAGTGGTCACATGACAGTGGTGGACATGTCACTTTTGACACTTGTCCAGAGGGTAGTGAGAAGTAGTCAGCCGGAATCTGGAAATCAGTGTTAAATTATCTAGCGTTAAATTGTTAGATAGTCAATTGCAATTCTAGACTTTGATTTTGAACATTTTGGGAGAAAAAAAGGGTACAAAATTAAGTTAAGTTGCAATTAATCTTCCGAAGTAGTAAGAAGCGTTTTTATTAATCACAGAGAGACTTAAAGATAAGTGATTTAATTGTAAAGTTGTTTGGTTTAATAATAAATAAGTAATAATAATAATAGTAAAGTATAAAGTAAGCACGAAAATCAACACAAGATTACCTGTAGTCACTTAATAGCATTATTGTCCGTTTGATCCAGTACTAATTTTCCATTTCGGGTATTTGCAACGTTAGCAATTTTCATCAAAACAGCCTCCCAAGTTTTCAGAAATCTGCAAAATATCAACAGGTAAAAAATCGAAAATTTAAACATCTTCGAGGTTAC
>VYYI01003624.1:0-11822 GCA_021029175.1 Bilobella aurantiaca
TTTGGGTCAAAGTCGAGTGGGGTATCCCCTGAAAGGTAATACCAAGGGGAGTACGAAAATTGCAATCGTTGACCTCTGGAGGTCATGGTGTGGCCTGTAGAGGTCACCAGAGGTCATTTCTGGGTCAAAGTTGTGTGGGGTATCCCCTGAAAGGTAATACCAAGGGGAGTCAGAAAATGACATTCGGTGACCTCTGGAGTTCATGGTGTGGCCTGTAGAGGTCACCAAATGTCATTTTTGGGTCAAAGTCGAGTGGGATATCCCCTGAAAGGTAATACCAAGGGGAGTTCGAAAATACCAATCGGTGACCTGTGGAGGTCATGGTGTGGCCTGCAGAGGTCACCAAAGGTCATTTTTGGGTCAAAGTCGAGTGGGATATCCCCTGAAATGTAATACCAAGGGGAGTCAGAAAATGACAGTCCGTGACCTCTGGAGTTGTGGCCTGTAGAGGTCACCAAAGGTCATTTTCGTACTCCCATTTGTATTACCTTTCAGTCGATACCCTACACGACTTTGACCAAAATTTGACCTCTGGTGACCTCTACCGGCCACACCATGACCTCCAGAGGTCACCGGATGTCATTTTCGAACTCCCCTTTGCATTACCTTTCAGTCGATACCCTACACGACTTTGACCAAAATTTGACCTCAGACTTCAGTACTTCTAAAGCATGTTTCTGTTGTTAGCTTTACAACTACCAATGGCTAGCTGTCGTCGATGTTGCAAACGATAATGCAGTCATGAGCACTTACGCAATGACATATACAGCAATTCAGAAGAATATGATTTTGAAGGCTCATATTTATCACTAATTTCCAATCCCGGAAATCCACGATTCTTGTCCCCGATGTAACTTAAATGAAGATGGCGCACATGCGTAAAGTGTTGCCAGAGAAAGCGCAGAAGATTCGCCTTGAATTCGGCCGCCACACGAAGGCACGTGACGCAGGGGAAGGTCACGTGCCAGTCCTGGCCCGTAAATCCACTCTCGGAGTGCAAAACGAGTTGCAGCGTTTCCACTTTCGGGAAACTGGCGCCGCTGAAACGATGAGTCGCCGAAACGAAGTCAAGCGATTCCAGCGTCACCGTCCTCAGGTTCGGAAATCCCAAGGCTGTGATTGGCTCTGGCCCGGGCGTGTCTCCACCCCCTAACGCGACTCTCAAGTAGTCGCAGTGCCCTAACGAAGGCAAGAAACAGTTTTCGTTTTCAATATTGACGCTGCAGCGATTGACGGAGTCGGCGAGAGAGGCGAAAAAATTTGAAACTTCCGCAGCATCCCGCTCCTGCGCCTTTTTTCCACGGTTCGATGTCAATTCCAGCGTCAGGCCGTGTTTGAGCAAGGCGCTGGGCTTGATTGGTTGTTGGTCACCTCCGAAGCCTTCCAACCGGAGGCGAATGCCGTTGAGTGACAAGTGCCTCAGACCACGTGACTGGATAAAGCGCGCAAATTCAAATGCAGAGTTGACTGAAACGGTGAAGTTGAGGCGGAGCTCTTGAAGGCCAGGAGCCAATCCAAGCCAATTCCTCAAATGCTCAAAATCCACCTGGGCGTTTGCTACATTTCCGAATTCAAAATTTTCAAACGGGGTCATTGACCTGCAATTAGAGAGCCCTTGACAGAGGCCAAGGGCCCTTAGATAAGGGAGTCTGAGCCCTTAACAATGGTCCATGGTTGTGTTGCCGTAGAAACAGAGCTCTTGAATGTTGGGCGTGAGGTTCAAGAAGGTCAGGAGTACTTGGCTGTAAGTGTGCTCGGCGACAAATTCAAAAATCCCGATTCTCACGTCTTGACCAATGAGGCGAAGGAGCGGAAAAACGTCTATTTGATCAGCGTAGAAATGAAAGGCTGAAAAAGGGTTGGCCCAATTTTGAGGTGGATTTCCAAAATCTTCTAAAAATTCCTCCATTCGGGAAGAATCGTCAATCACAATCGGAATTCTATATTTTGCTCGGAGTGACTCGGAGGCGGACCGATTTCATTCCCGGCTCAAAAATCTCATCCGAAAAGCGTCTTTGGCCGGGAGGAAGTTGAGCACGTTTTCAATGACCTATAATTAGAAAGTAAAATAGCGTTGTTTTAAAATGTTGTTTAAGAATGTTTTAACAAAACGCCATTTTCGAAACAGACGCTGTTCTAGAAGGTGCGTGAACATGAAAATTAAAGTTACCAATTGAGGGAGCTGTGTCACTGGAAGCTGAGGAGGGACCGACCTCTGCGCAAGCGCAGCTTCTGCCTCCAATTCCAAATCCCAATCCTCCCAGACAACTTGAGGCTGCCGCTGACGCCGCTCCAACCTTAATTGACACAAGTTAATTAGCCACTTCAATTAAAAGTTACCTAACTTTAAAATTAGTTAACACTGGGCTTAAGGAGGGTTCACGTACTTTAATTGAGAGAAGCAGAAGCAGAATTCCTCCAGTGTATCAGCCCCGGGTGGACCAACCTAACAGAAACAAGACAGAAAAAAGCTAGATTGAATTAAAACTAAGGTGAAAAGCTTAAGGTTACCGTCTGCAGTTCTGATCAGTATATGTTAAGTTAACTTGGGTTAAAAACTAACAGGTTATTTTAATCTCAGTTAACTAATTAACCTAACCTATAGTTAACCTCAACCTAACTTCAGCTCACCAGATTACGATCCCTTTGGAAGGCATCAGCAGCTGCAGAAGTGTCGCATCTTCGGCTCAAGTAGTCCAGGACAAGGTAGTCGACAGCCTCAAGGAGATTCTTAACACTTGACATTTTTAATTGAGAATTGTGGTTAAATAGCTATAATTAACGTTATTGATGTTAATTAAACACTAATTAATAATTGCCCGGTCTTCGCGGAGCAGAGATGAGTTAACAAACTAAAACAAAATGACGACGCAGACGCAAGACCTTCGAACGTTAACAAACGAGTCTCACTAAAACTTATTCCTCAACTTTGTTCCAAACAAAAGATGCTCCTCTTACCATACATGGGCAACTTAAAGTTCATTTCATTCAAATGCGAAGGAATTTGACTAATCGCAAAGTGTGCAAAGTGAGCAATAATATGTCGTGAATTTTTGTTAGACAACTTGCGATACTTTAACCTACTTTCGTATAGCACAGCACCTTAGATTGCTGATTTCAAGCTTAATTACTTAAAACTTTGTACCTTAGCGTAAAATGGCACTTCAATTTTTGTCAAGTGCGCAGAGTGTGCAGTGGGCAAAGTGCGCATAGTGGGCAAATATTCGCTCATGATGAGAACATAATATGATGCAATTCATATATCCAACTATAATGCCGAAATGTTGATGACAACATGGAAATTGCAATTCAGTTGAATTTTGATGAATTTCAAGTTTCGATGAGAACATTGCGCCAAATTTTTGGTTTTGATAGAAGGGGAAGACTGAAGTTGTATTATAATTTCAATTTCCATGTTTTCACTTTGATGTTGTTATTGCAATAACATTTTATCAGAACTTCTATGTTCTTCGCAAAATTTAAAATTTGATCGAATTTTCAATGTTCTCAACCAAAACAAAATTTGATCGGGATTTTGATGTTCTCATCGAAAACTAAAAAAAAATTTGCAAAAGTTAAAAAAAAAGTACATTCTTCAAATTTCAAAAGTCACTGGAATTAAAAGAGAAGTATAGTTGAGAATACGTTGTTTCAATTTTCAAAATTTTAAAATGCACAGATAATACATAAGTATTAGTTATGTTTTGTAATATAATCCTTTCAGTGACATTTCTCGAATAGAAAATTTACGTTCCGCATACATATAAACGTCAAAAAACGAGTAGAACGTTTTTCCAACCAAGCCACAGACAAAAAAATGTGCAGGAAGCCGAGTTTTTAGGTAAATTAGATATAGGCCTTGACCAAGTGTTTATGCAAACGAATGATACAAAATGCGCATATGTACTATTCGTTTACATGAGCACTTATCTGAGTGAGTTGCTGGAGTAGTTCTGCGCTGCTAAAGATTTGCTTCTTGCACACTACTGAAAAACTTACTATTTAAAACGCTTATGAATGTATATTGTCCTATCCAAAGTCAAAATGTAGCAGTTACGCCTTTTCTTGGTCCGGGACGTGAAAAGCATTTCTACTTTCCTAGTAAAGCTAGTTTATCAGGTTACAAAACTACAATTACATTCAAGAACGACAATTGAACTAAAAAACTAAAAGTAGCGGTTTAGCTTCAATGCTTAAATACAAGTTTACATTGGTGGGCACTAAAAGATGTGGAAATTTTTTTAAATAAAAAATAGTGTGCCATTGCTATTTAAATGAATATACACATTATCACTATCATTATATACCATTATCTAATTATAGTTTATTGATAACCGCTTCTCTAAGACATTTGTCTGTAGAGGGGAATTAAACCATACCATAATCCGTAGAGACAATACAAAAACAGAGCCAAAATGCCACGCTTCAGGTTATTTTTTATGCGACGTTGCACCACTCCTTTACTCTAAAACTTTCTTTAATATATTTATTTACACATAACCAAGCACCTGCAACCAAAATATGAAAAGCCGAAATGAACATAAGATTGAATTGCAAAACAAAGAGAGCAATTCTAAACACTACTCTCCGTCGTTCTCTCAAGAGCAAAATTCAAACTTCAATTACAAAATACAATTTTAAATTTAAGTTTACTTTCATAAACTTAAATATTTACTTTCCTATTTAAAATATCAGCAATCTATTCAAATAGAGTTATATTTCTTTATTGATGCCTTTAGCGCTATTGCAATTTACAAGAATTTATAAATCCAAAACAGGATTAACCTAGAAACTGCGAAATAAATTCAATTATCCTCGATCATTTTTTTTATAGTTTAGAATTTTTGCATTGTTCACTCAATAACTCAAATCTGCAAATCTCATACAATTTTCAATATTACATTTTGATTATTATTAAATAGTTGTGATTCTATGCAGTAATACAATGTAACTATTTTTGAAATAAAATTAAAGGTATTAAAATTAATTATATAAATTAATACTTTTGATACTTAAATGTTGGAAGCTAAACAGTAGTAGCTAAACTATAATTACTACAAAATAAATTCCTAGATCTTACTTACATGCACAAAATTATAAAAAAAATTAAGTCGATTACATAATCAGAAATAAAGCACTCACTCTCACAGCGTCAATGTTTCCTAAAACTTACTCAGTATGATAAGTGTCGGAAGATAAATTTCTAACTGAGTCACTTTAATTTTCTGCATATTGCTTAAGTGCAGATGAAGTACTATGTGCAACCTAAAGCATAAAAGGAACTGGTTTTGATTTCCATACAACCTTGACACCTTCAACTTCTCTTACGCCGTTGAGTCAATGAGACGCTGGATATTCTAAGAAAATTGACTCATTGCATTTGTCACAATGAACAATTGCAATGCTTTCCATGCCAATCAAATTGATATAAAAACGCTGAATTTTCTTGCTAGACTTATCCAGTTCTAAAACAAGTCTCCTTTCCTAAACACACTGTTTAAAAAACAAATATCATTCATCAATCCAAAATGAGAGTAACTACGGTCTTTGCACTTGGTTTTTTCATTTTAGCAATGGTAGAGTTTTATTCCGTAAGTGCACTAAACTAATTTTTCCAAATTCGAATGCACCTTGGTAAAAAAATTCTCTAAAGTAGTTTTAAGTTTAAATTATTCTTCATTATTATAGGTTGATGCTCGCTGTCGTGGTTTGCATAGGCTTACATGTCACATCCAGTGTACCAAAAAGTTAAACAAATGTAATGTACACACTTGTGAGTGCTACCACTACAAGGCAGACAATTACAAATCGCTCTACACCATGCTACGCGTTCCAGTGGAAACGAATCCTGAAAAACTGGTAGCAGAATCTGACATCGCTGCGCTGGAAGGGCATGATGACGTCGATGTGGTCTTGTTGAATGACATCTAATAGATTCCTTCTGGGCACATTTACAAGCATATTCTTTTACTCGAACGTTTAGCTCAAAGGTTACGTTCAATAGATATAAAAAGAAATGCAATGCAGACAAGCAAATAATTTATATAAAGCAATATTATGAAGTGCAAAGAAAAGTTTACTAAAAAGTTATTTTAAAATTTGGAATTTGTGTCCTTTATTGTTCCATCTTATTATCATTATCATCCTATTATTATTAATCTTACAGTGTTGAAAATTAAATGGTTTCATTTTCACCTTCAACTTCAATTTAGGTTTTGGAAGCATTTTAATGTAAAACAAATATTTATTAAAGGTTTAATCCACCATCAAAATTAATTTAAAAAAACGAAAATACCTAGGTACACTATACTATTACAATTCTCAATAGCAATTCTCTATAGTTTTCCTGTCCATCCATCCGTTCATTCGTGTTTCGCAATTGCAATTGCACTTCAAAACTACAATTGCATTTTAAGACTCGATTGCACTTTAAAACAAACACCTTTATCATATACGGGCACGAAAATTTTGTTTTTCGTGGATTTTGCTATAGTTTCTTTTAAACATGTTAACTGTAAGCTGTAGTAGAGATAATGGAGAAAATCGGAGAAATAAATACAATTATTAGAACAATAAGAGTAATTGTTTAATACAAAAGTAAGATTTGATCTTAAAACATTTTGAGGTGAAGGGTCATTACTGGAGAACGGAGCTTCTATGGCTATTGGAACTATTCTAACTTCTGTTTCGTGCAAAAACAGTGCTTGTCCTTGAAAGGTCATTTTGACTTCAAAGGGTCAAAGAGGTGCTCGGGTTTTGTGGAAGAAAAGTATCTTATGCAAATGCTGTTCAACATGATTTAGAGCAACAACTTATGTATGGATCATTTTTCATGTTGTCATTGAATCTTATTCTTGACCTTGAGCTTTGCTCTCCAAAGGGGTTACATGGGGTCAAAAAATTGAGTTGGGTCGGAAATTAAGGAACTTAGATTTGAAAACAAATAAACCGTAGTAAAGCGGTGATCGAAGTAGCGGAAATAAGAACATTAGACACAACATTAGACATTAGAGAATTATTAAAATTATTAGAACAAAAAATAGAACTTTATATCTAAATATAGCACATGAGACAATCTGTAGCATTATCTCACTTTCTGTGATTTTGAAATCAAGGTGTTATTTCTAGGTCAAGCAAGATTCTGGGGTTATCAAAACTTTTTGTTTCATGAAAAAGTAAGATTTGACCTTGAAAGGTCATTTTAAGGTTGAAGGGTCATTTTGGAGGTCGTTGGGGGGCCACAGAGAAAATAATCTGACGCAAATGTTGCTCGCCTTCATAAGTGGAACAACTTGTAGAAGTCATTTTTCATGTTTTCATAGAATGATATACATTGACCTTGACCTTTGACCCCCAAAGGAGTCATATCCTGGTGAAAGGGGCCTCTACAACTTATGGGACCATCATAACTTATTGTTTCATGTAAAACTAGAGGTTGACCTTGAAAGGTCATTTTGAGGTCAAGACGTCATTTTGGGGGTCATTGGGGGGTCACAGAGAAAAGTGTCCTATACAAATGTTGGCACCCTTTATAAGAGGAAAAACTTTTAAGGGTTCATTTTCTATGTCGTCGTAGGATGATATCCCTTGATCTTGACCTTTGACCCCCTTCCGGCTCACTACCGGTCAAACAAAAATAAATTTGAACTGGGTCGTATATCAATGAACAGATATCCAAAAACTGCTTTGAGATCAGTTAAGTAGTTCCCGAGATATAAATTATACTCGGACGGACGGACGGACGGACAAAACGAAAACACAAAGTAGCTTTCGCCCCGCTTCCGCTACTTCATAATGAGATAGTTCCTGAGAACCTGAGATAATCGTGATTGTCGGACGGGCACACTTCTTGTGAAAATAGGGGCCAAGGGGGGCCAAAGAAAGATATGTAGCACTCTCACGTCGTTTACTTTCATAAGACACACCTTTTGTAGGGATCATTGTTCTCGTTGTTATAAAATGATATTTTCTTTTACCCTGACATTTGACCCCAGGGTCAAATGTCATAATTTGTCTCATTTCCTATTCCGATACTTTTCCCAGTTTACGATCTTAGCACGGTTTATTAAGTAGCTTAATCTACTTTTATTTAAGCTATGAGTTGTTGCTGTATGTTTGTATAAGGGCTAGGCAAGGCCCTCCTTGCCTCGGCCTTTAGAAGTTTCGGCACGCGACACAACCTTTTGCGAAGGACTCTCTGGCCCTGAAACAAGGGTTTATTGACCCGTAACTACATGCAAAGAGAGGAGATACCCTTAATCTACGGTATAGGCCACCTAGGGCCCTAAACTAAATGTACAAGGGCCTGAATGGCCGAACAATTGACAAACATTTCCAAGGGCTCATGACCGGACGAAAGAAGAGATCCTTAAGGGAATGGCCACTCCTGGCCTTGCGCCTTTTCAGGCGCACACAGCCACTCCTGGCTCGAGGGGATAAAAGTTCACCGATACTGACCTGGACGTTGTCAGGTGGCAGAGCGTGTCCACGGCAGCTGTTGCTCGGCTGACGGCGATTATCGTTCTGCTTGAGTGGCAGAGTGATCTGATTTCTCCCTCTCCTCTTCAGGCTGGGATGCATCCCTCCACTTATGGGCAGTTTGCCCTAATTAACTAATTGTAAGGGCCATGTCCTTACATTTGTCCGTCAGAGTCTCACGATTATCTCAGTCACTACTCTATCTCATATCTGTTTTCGGATATGAGTTCCTTAAGTTCCGGCCAATTTCAAAGTTATTTTTGTTGACTCCAAATGACCACTTTGGAGATCAAAGGTTAAGATGAAAGATATCGTTCTATAACAACATGAAAACTTATCCTCTACAAAACCGTGCCTGTTATAAATTGAACAAAACCTTATATAGTACAATTTTTTCTGTGGTCCCTCATTGACCCCCAAATTCCCTCCATGACTTTCCAAGGTAAAACACTATCTACACTGTATAAACTGGAACAAAACAAAAGGTTAAGTTGCTTACAATATGGTCCCAGAGAACCATTTCAATTCTAAAATTACCACTTTAATTTAAAATGACCTTTCAGGGTCAAACATGATTTTTGCAAAAACCATTAGGCTAGGATGGTGCCAATCAACCAACAGTTACTCCGTGCCCTCAAAACGACAAATTAATACCCAATTGACATAAAAATCAAACGCTAGTGTTATGATGGACCACATTTGAAGATTTTGTAAAATGTCTGACAGCAAATGACTGATTTTTCGTCTAAAGTACAAGAAATGAAGTTTTTTTATTTACATTTTCTAATAAATTTAATGATTTATCTAGTTTTCCAACTAAACATCTAACTAACAACTAACATTTTCATCTAACTGGTATCAATACTGGGACGGTTAATGTACTAAATAAGATTGTGTTTTACTCGAAAAAGTTATTAAAGTAAGCGCTGGATAAGGGTACTCAAATGTTGCCATCAAGGACATTACTATATGTATGTTTGTACGAGGGACTTTTTTTGCGGATGATCCTGTCGAGAAGACGCATTAAAGGTCCATTTTGCACTCTCGTATCCTCTGCTCTGAGGGCAAAGACTGTCTTCTTTCCTTGTCCCATATTGGCACTGTGCGTTGGTGAGAACTCCATGCACCATGCTTGCTTGCTAATTTTTATCTCACTAAAAATTGTGCTTCTAGCAAGGGGCAGGTGAGGATTATCCTCTGTGGAGCTTCTAATCATGTACAGTGGACCTCGGCTAGAGTGAATCTCAAGGGAGAGGTAAAACTTGTTCATTCTAGCCGGGGTTCACTCTTTCCGGGGTTCATGATATAACAACTTCAAATGTTTAATTTACATACTTTTAACAAAGTAATCATGTATGTGGGTTTGTTTACATTCTACGATTTCTTGTTTTCTAATTTCTAACTCTAAAAGTGTCAAAGAGTCACAAATTCTTGCGACAACTGAAAGGCAGGCCAACTTATTTAGTGCGTAGTCTCATAAGGATCCCAAACTCTCCAAAGCTTAATTCTTTTGACAAAATCGTTTGCTTTTTTTTCAAATGCAACGGATCATTAATTGGGACATTTTCAGCGCTATGTGTATTATACCATTGGAAAAAAGCAGAGTCCAATTCACGATAAGCGCATTTGCTTTAACGTTCGGTTAAATTTAAATTAATCTTTTAATTAAACTTATTTTTTGTTACCTCAACAATTGTCTTTTGTGTCTTAGCATAACACAAATGTAATTTGAAAGTTTTCTTCAATTTCATCTTTCGTCAACAATCTTTAAAATTGTTGGGCCCCAATTCCAAATTTAGAACATATGCCTCTCCTTGGTACTTTTGCTGCAATATCGAGAAGCACTTCATGACAATCGTTCAGGATTAAAAACCCTTTCTTTTTTGGCTTCAACATAACATTCATTAAATTGTAATTAGAGTTAATCGATTGAGAAAATCAGGTAACTTAAAACTTTAAACTTTAGGTTAACTCAGGCAATTTTAACAAAACTAAAAAAAAACAATTTTAAAATCCCGCCTCTGCTTTTTCACTCAAGCCGAGGTTTCCTCGAGAACGGATATAAAAATCTTGCTTAAAAACGTTCATTCTATCCGAGGTTTCGTTCTTGCAGAGGTCGTTCTATCCGAGGCTTTTAATATGTAAATCCCTAATTTGAAGGTTAGGTTTAGGTCTAATTTGAAGGGAAACAAGTAGCACGTTCATTCTAGCCGAGGTTATATTCGAGCCGGGGTCACTCTAGGCGAAGTCCGCTGTATATATGTGATAAACAGTTATAATGCAGAATCGTTCCAAGACATCTTTCTTTAGCTGGAGCTGATAACGCCAGCAGGTCGTTTCATAATCTTGTCCAGATGCTGCCCACTCGCCACTTGGTGCAAAGGACTAGCCTCCAGGACATTTTTATTTTTAACCTAACCTAAACCTAAACCTAAACCCGGTACGTGATCTCAAGTTACCTCTGAAGAAGCCTTGATTGCTTAACCACAGGAGAACTAGGCCCGCAATAACATTACTGGTGCAAAACTTACAAATCCCGTAGTAATTATACCTTGCTGTTCTTAATAGTCTAAGATCCAAGTTAACTAATCGTCTTTTTAAAATTTATAAATCTCAACGAGTATTGACATAAGCCTTTCTACTAATTAATTGATTCCATAATGTTACGCAACCAACGACATCATCAAATTTAAGCATTATTTGCGTCAGAATAATTTGATTTGATAACTTTAGTTAGCAAAGACTCGTTTTCACCTATTTTTAAAATTTTAACAAAAAAACACAATCACGAGGCAAATTTGAAATTCTAATTGTAACAAATAATTTGCGTTGATAAATTTTGTATAATTACGCGATCATGCCCAACAACGTATAAAACTTCTCAAAAAATTAATAGATTTCAATCACTTCTTCTTACTCTTTTCTTGCTCAAACAACTCAGCTGTTTAGTACCATGTCTGTATTTTTGAAAGTTGTCTTTTTGTCCATCACCTTCTCTTCTCTTTTTCTTAGGGCGCAAGCGTTTGTAAGGGAATATCTTTTTTTTTTTAAATTTTACTTTCAATTAACTGGAGTTTTTTTTTAATAATTCTTAATATATTTATCGTTTTTCCAACAGTGTGGTAATGCGACAATTGTTTCAGTAAATACTGGCGATCAGGTGGTTTGCAAAAATGCATACTCTCCCGATGGTACTATCAAGTAAGTAAGCTGCTGAGCGGTAAACTCGTACTTTAAAATTTAAAAATAAAATTTTTATATTTCATAATGAATAACAAGACTATGATGGGTGGATTGCACCTAGGGGTATTCGGTGAAAAATTTCAAAGTACTTTTCAAAAAAA
>VYYI01003625.1:0-11822 GCA_021029175.1 Bilobella aurantiaca
GAGACTTGAGAATAACTAGGTTTATGATTTTAAACAAAATTAACAGTAATAACAAAATGTGATCTTTGTGAATACTGTACTCATATGTGGGAAGACTTCGTTTCGTTGTAAATAAGATGATGCCGGCATTAGAAGGATTTCCAATATTGTTGAAGTTTCCCTTCTTAAGGATAGAGACAATTGTATGATTTCCCGCATGCTAATTCAGAATCAAATTTGCAAGCTCTGGAATATGTTTGCTAAAATAAGTTGTATTCACATTATATTCAACAAAAGCGGTAAAAGAAGGCTACAAAGCCCGTCTAAAAGGAAAATATCTAAAACTTTACGTATTTAATAAAAATTAGTAGTACAATTGGAAAGCCCAGAATGTCTATTCAGTTGAACAAAATATTAGTGAAGAATATGTTTGCTAAAATAAATTTTTATGCAAAGTATAATCAGCAAAAACTGTAACAGAAACATACGAATTCCGGCTAGTATGTCTAGCTAGTTAAGCCAAGTAATAGAAAATGGGGAAAACGCAGAATAAAACAGTTTAGCACTTCATCTTTGTTTTAACTCCTACAACGTTACTATAAATGCGAAGGGCTAAAAATTTTTAACACGTGTGAGCATAAACAAACCATTATTATATACTGTTTTAGTAACGTTAGATGAAAGCTTGATTTCATTACGGAATTTGTAGAATCAATATTCTTTTGTGGAGAGTGATTTTTTTTATTGTATTTGCTTTATATTAAATCCTTTACTTATTAAACCGTTTTCGAAAAATTTCAGTGTTAAAAAAGATTTACATAAATGCACAGCAAAGTGTCTATTTTAGCCAGGATCGTGAGGTGTGATTTTATGTAAACGCCTTCTACCACCAAAAGTTTCCACTTGCTTACCGCATCTAAAAAGAAGCCCAGAAAATGTTCATACAAATTTCTTATGTAAACCCTGAGCCTTGTTTTGATAAAAAAATTTTTGCTGGAAAACCATTCAGGTCACGTCCCCCATCCTCGCTACCTATTACCCAACATTGTAATAAGGTTTAACTGTAAGCTGCTTACTTGTTCTCACAGGAAACTTTTGTCGAATTAATTATTTAAAGTTTAAGTATTTGGACTTGATGATAATTTAATAATTATTTGATTAGTTTTAATATCAGTAATGATCGTAGTCAGAATTGTAACTGTATAAACTTCTTATCTAAATTTAGCTTATGTACATTTTTTAGACAAAGGAAAACATAATTTCGAAATGGGATATTTGTAGCAAAATTTTAATTTCAAAAAAAATATTTCATTACAAGTTTGCTCTCATTTTCCACCGATAAATTGATTTTATGAAAATGCAATTCATTTATTTTTAATAAATTAAGAGTTTTAGCCGAATTGTATATTGTGCTGCGAACAATTTTTTGGGAAAAAAAATCAATTTTGTTACTTATAATTGTTGGTTGTATTACACTACAAGCATCTTGTTTAACGCAAATTGAGGTTTACTATTAGTTTAGCTGCATTGCCACAGATATAATTAAATTTACTTGCATGCAAAAAGATATTGATAATTTACCATACACTATTTACTAATTAATTTAGTAGAGATGCCGCGTGATTCTAATCATATGCTGTATAAATTTCTACGTTACTTGATAGTTTAATGATTTTGCCTTATATGCTAAGGGTTTAAAAAAATTAATAGTAGTTGTTGCTAAATTTCGATCTTTTTTTCTCTTACAGAAACAAAACTCTTTAGTTCGTCATTATCATAAAAAATTTATTCCTATAAAAAGCTTGATGGCTTTAATTTTTAATAATACAACTACCGTAATAAACTTTCTAATACTTTCTTAAAAAGCCATAATTCTGGTGAATTCCAAACATGCAAAATTAGCTGCCCTCATTTATTATAGCATTGTACATTTGTGCCCTAGTATCGGCTCAAAATCCAACTTCTGAGGTAAAATTTTATTAAAAGATTTTAATGATTAAATGTACGTTAGATGTTGATTAGCTAAGTACACTGCTTTCAGGAACTGGATTCGGTTAACATTGTTGCGGTTACCAGCAAGGCGATCGTTAAATACAAGAATGGCTTCAAACCGGAATCATTGCCAGAGTCTAGCGCCGCTGCATCTCCAGCTCCAGAAGAAAAACAAAGTTTCTTTTCTCGATTATTTAAGAGAGAAGGGGCTCCAGAAACAGCTAAAGCAAAGGACGAGCACGAAGTTGAAAAAAGTTTCGACAAGAATTTACGGTTCGATATGTTGCAGACAATGGCCGGGGAAAGGTATCCTGCTTAATATATCCTATTTAGATTTTATTAAATATTTTATATAATTATCTTTATCTTTAATTATTTTATACGATAAATGGTAAGTCATTTCAAAATTATAATGAGTTTTCCAAATTTCTTTACGCTCAGTTTTTTTTTCAATCGCTTATTAAAAGCTGTTTTGCTTCTAAAAGTTAAAAAATGCTTTTGATACTAGGACGTTTGTGAGAATTCAAGATACGACAAAATTAAAGAACATTCAAGCTAATGAAGAGCTAATAAGAATAACCTATACTGGAGCCAAATTTACAACTGGTGAAAAGCCTGCTGTGAAAGAATTTCAAGATCCCAAAATATACAAGGAAGTATACTTTTTTGAACCTGGTAAAGCCGATATGCCAGCATGTGCTGAAGAAAGTTTGAAAGTTCGTGACATTAAATCATTGTAAGTTTAATTAAACTTAACTTAATTTAAATGAGACTTACCGCTAAAATCTAATTAAAATTATGGTACTCTAGGGATACCTACGCAATTGTTCAAAACATTTATAAAAAATATTCGGAGAACACCATTGCAATAAAAGAAAAACCAGACGGCTCTGGACTGCGTCAAGTCGATATACAGGATGAAGAGCTAAAAACAATAGGCATCATTTATGGGCCGTACATTCTTATTGAATTTGTTCCGGGCTTCGGTGCGGCTCAAGATTCGCAAGATATTGCATCAAGTTAATACTATGAGCTTATACAAGTGTTTAAGTTTAATAAATTAAATAAACACCAGATTTAAAAAAGTCAGCGTAGTTACATTAGTCTTAGTTGTTGTTTATGACAAAAAATTTCCCGAGAGAAATTATCCCAATGCGGCTTGTGAACCTCACTTTATTGTTTTCTATTGAGATGTACATTAACATGTTCTGCGGAATGGCACGTGTATTTTATGTTTCAGTTACCGGAGGCAATTGGAAACGTACGTGGGGAAGCAAAGAACAGAACGAATTTTTTTTTGAAATTGGAAATGATAGTAAAACATAGCCGGATTGCAAGTAAAAAATAGGTTTTGTTAAGAAAAATATAAACAGGAATCGAAAGTTTCAACAAAAACTGTGTCGAAAATCAAACACGGTTTTAACTTTACCATTATACAGTTCATGAAAAGAAGGATTGTTCGGTTTCCATAAATACTACTACTAATATGCATAGTTGTTATTAAAACTAATCACTATTAATTCCATGAAAACCACAACATAATATTTCTTAAAAATTGAGATGCTCCTTTGTTTTGGCCGACTTTTAAGCCGATTTTAATTCAGCTTTTTTAATTCTAGTTTTTTTTTAAATCAAACTCGCTCCAAAAAAAATTCTGCTACAACAAAATAGATGTTCGATTACCAAATACTCAAATCAGAGTATGTAGGCGGTGTTGGTCTAGTGGTGTAGGGTCTCTGTCCCTCTCCACTAGCCAGCGTGAAAACGGGGGCTCAAATCCCACGATCAGCCACAAAAAAGTCTTTGCTGTTGGTTTTCCCCTAAAAGGAATTGTTTTGCCTCTGACCTTGTGTATGCCCGTATCTCTGTGATTAGGCATACTGAGACCGAGGATATGGAAATTTCCCGATAGGTCTCCCAAGAGTCTATGTCAGAATTGATAAAGACTGCCCTCGTTTGCATAGTCACCTGCGGTTATCAGGCGAAAGCTACGGCCCTACCTCACGTCAGGTTTGTGTCCTCCCTTTGTGCTTTAGGCCCGTAAAACAGTGGAGTGTTACGAATAGTATGTTGTGCCCGCTTGATAAAAACATCTATGCTAATGAGTCCTTATCCCTACCAAATCCCTACCCTCTCTTTTCATATTGATCATCCGCTCTGCGGAAATGTCAAATAACGCTCCTTTTCCTTAAAATCAGAGTATGGGGCAAAGTATGGTACAGTATGTTAACTCGAGTAACTTTTTTGGTAAATCCAAAATGTTTATTTATTGCGCAGACCCTTTTTTGGCGAGCTAAAATCAGAGCTAAGCACTGCAAAATTGATTGAGATACAAGGAACGGTGAACACAAAAACCTATAAGAGGTGAGTCTATTGCAAAATTTTATACACCACGTTATATCTTTGCGTGGTTTTGTGTATCCAAATTACGTGGTGTTGAGCTAATTTGTCTATATAATTTGTATACAGTAAATAAGAATACAACTTATTAACAATTATATAAAAATTTAACCCAAATTTTTGATATGTTACACTGTGTGCGATAGCAAAGCAATAGCGTCTTAGTTGAGCGTCTCTTGGTATAAGAGGCACCGTGGTCTCGTGGTAACACAAGCAACCTTACATTTTGCTATGGGCATCCTATTACAAAAACATTTTTTTTTCAGCTGAAAGTGGGAGAGCGAAGGGGCACTGCCTCCTGTCTTTCTACGGAGAAGGGATGGTCCCCCTAAAAGCTACCTGTACTTCAACACTTGAATTGGTCGTCATTCCGCTTCCTCTAATTTCTTATCTTAAATCTTAAAAATTGAATTAAACAAGGCACTTCCAATAGCAGGAGGACGCCAGAAATCTCAAGTACTAATGTCCTCTTGTCCTAGGACGGGCTAGATTGATTACATAAATATTCGAAAATAATGAGCCTCTTATTGTGCAAGACCTTGAAATTTGCATTAAATACTCCTGTAGCAGTTACTGTTACTTTACCTAATAACACATACACCTCATTGTCACTTGTAAAGAAAAAAAAACTTTAGGAACTTTTCTTTAAATTTGTTTAAATTTGTTTATTTGTTTGTTCATTTGTTCATTTTCATTTGTTTTAAAATTCGCTTTGAGTTCTACAGAAAATGAGAGTAAGAGAGCTCTAGTCGTACAAGCATTGAGCCCTCGTTTGAGGCGAAATTCCATCAGCTATCAGCAGCTTGGTATCGAATTTGCAACCTTCTGGAAGAGGCTCGTGCAGCTTTTTCCACAAAAACCAAATGTCCTCAGAACGTTTAGCATGGGTATTCACCTGAAAGAAAACTTTTGTATTGATGGTTACTTCGAAATTGACATTATGCCTGAATTTGTATATTTGACATAATTGACATATTGATTTATTTGTTATGTTTGACATAATTTAAATCATCATAAGTTACCGAATGCCTTGGTATACTGCAAATTTTTTCACGGACGTAGGTGATTGTTTGAAAAAGTTGAGAGTTCAAGGGACGAGCACCGATTTGTTGCGGCAGAATTCCAGAGATGTACACATCACACAGGTTCATGATGGGCGTGGTCAAGGACGCCTTCAAGAGTGGTTCGAGTACCCTCGATTGCGTTAGGACGGCTCCACCCAGCGCAAAACCTGCAAATATTGAAGATATTATATATCTATATATATTTCAATATCTAGAAAATTGAAATGTTCTTATTCTGTTCTAGGTTGGGCTTGTTTGACTAGTTAAAAGATGGTGACGGATAAGTACGATAAAGCTGAATGAGTAATCTACTGCTATTTAAACTGAAGTATAAGCCATTCAGCTGCCGACTCAAATAAATATGTTGCATTGAGCAACAGCAAAATATGAAGACGATGTTTTCTCACGCACGACACATACAGACAACACCAATATCATACATGAAAAACGACACCAGAGATATCTAACGAAATAACGTAAAATACTTAACAAAATATCGCTCAGGAGCATGCAAGTATCTAGGAACGAAATATTTGCCGCTCCTCTCGACTGGTGATGGGCATACCACAGCTCCTCTGAAAATGAAGATTTGCATCAGAACAGAGACATCCAAGCGTTTTACATAATACTTCATGGTATTCATAACCCTTCTTTTATATCATGCTCTTTTCATACATAATTTCCGCATGCTGGTTGGCTTCAGTCACACGCAGGAGCATTGGAATGTTCAGAAAAGAGTCATCGTCGGCCTTAAGTACCCACCGGGGCATCAGGGCACCCTGTTCCTGACAATGGCTCAGAAGCCAATTATAGAAGAACAACTCGCTCAGTGATTGGTTCTGATAGTGATCCTTAAAGTTGGATTGAAGAATATCTGCATACTTTGCAGATTCTTTGAATACTTCCGCCTGCAATCATTTTTTAATATCTTCGATATTATTCTTCGATATTAAATATATCTTTAATATTAATTATATCTTCGACATATTAATATCTTTAATTTGAGCTCAAATATTGTATTCTTTTTATTTATAGCAAACCTGCATTCCTGCATCCTGCAAATTTCCAAAAGTGAATACAAGACGAACGTTGTGCCTCTTGAGGTAGGCAGCATTTCCAAACGTTTCTCTAATTGCCATTCGTCGCTCTGCATGGCTTGGGGAGGTGCTAACATAAATGATCACTTTGACGCTAGATCCGCAGAAATTTTCAGTTTGATTTGGAAGCAGCAGGTAATTGGTTCCCAATTGGCCTACGCTGAGAAAATTTTCAACCATCGCCCTATACGTGTTAAAATTAAATTTTGTTAACTAAAGTCACATTAAATATTCGTAGGCAGCACTACTTCCTACATCGAAAATTCTTTGTTTCAATTAGTAAAATACGAGACGAGAAAATTTAAAATAGTCAAATTTCGGCCTCTTAGAATCTTTAATAAATTAAATTAATCAGCAATTTAACGCTTTAACTCCTTGTAATAAAATTGTACAAAAGTTTACGAGGCGTCCAGCGGCCAATCAGAGTGTTCTGGATCTGTTTGGTTCCAAATTTGTCTAATTTCAGCAGTTTTCCTTTCAGCAATTCCTCTCTCTTCGGGGCACAAACAAATACTTTGAATTTCTTCATCAACCCAGCACTTTTTGTTGTTATCTAGCCTCCTTCCGGAAATGAAAATAAATTCATCTGGTTCGTAGTAAGAATCAGTGGCGTATCGACAGTGTTCTACCACTCGAACAACGCTTTCAAACGGAATTCTGCCAGGTTGTGCTTCAAAAACCAATTTGTACTCGACGACTCCCCGTGAAACAATTTTCTGTTCGATTTCGCTTATTGAGAGCGGATTAGCCCACCATTTTGAGCAGGAAGAGGCGGTAAGTTTCAAATTGAGTTGATTCGTACTGAAGAGCAGGAGATTCCGTAGACGTAGGAAAAACTTCGCTTCCGAGTCTATTTTGCTCATTTCAAAGAAATCTGACCTGCTATAACTTCGTTTCCCGAAGTTGGAAAATATCCAACTTTTGCTATCGCCATTTTGAACTCCAGAGTCATCCGCCTTCTTATAAAATACTATTATTACGAGCAGCTGGAATAGCACAAATATAATTAGAGAACAATGTATTTTCTTGTTTGAAGTACGAAACATTTCAAGGCACAGAAGCGATGACTATAGTTTTCAATATGGTTTGTTGATTTCTGTTTTTTTCCACGATGATGTGTAATGCATTCGATGAATCAATTTTTAGAAGTCGAGTCTCGAGTGGTTAAGCTATAACCGTTAATCTTATCTCTTATTTCAGTGAAATTGTTGATATTCCTTATCTACGCAATTGTCAGTTTCCCTCCGTTTGTGTAAAGCAATTGCAGAATTTACTTTCCAAACCATACTCCTCGCCCAGCTACAATATAGGGACATTTAGAATGCAAAAATCGCTTATGCACAAAGAGTTAAGTCAAAGCTTATTTACGTTTTAAAACCTAACCAAACAAGCCCGTCGTAAGACCGGAGGAATCAGAAACTATATTAAATCTTTCTGTCTGACTGTGTGGCTTTATAATATTAAAAGCGGAAAAATGCGTCACAAGTTTAGGATCGAAATAGGAGAGGGAATTTGCAGACAAAACGTCCCCCGCTTTTCAGCACTATAGTTGGATATAAGTTGGCGGTGTTGGTCTGGTGTCTGTCTCTCTTCACTCGCCAGCATGAGAACGGAGGTTCAAATCCCCCAATCAGCCACAAAAAGTATTTGCTGTTGGTTTTCCCCTAAAAGGAATTGCCTTGCCTCTGTCCTTCTGAATGCCCGAATCTCCGTGATTAGGCATATTCAGACAGAGGGTATGGAAATTTCCCGATATGTTTCCAAACAGTTTTTATCAGAATTAAGAAGACTGTCCTCATTTAGTGACCTGCTGTTATCAGGCGAAAGCTACGGCCGTTCCTCCTAGGTCAGTTTGGTGTCCTCCCTTTGTGGAATAGGTCCGTAAAACAGGTTACGAATAGTCTGTTGTGCCCGCTTTATGGCAACTTCTATGCTAGCTAATGAGTCTTTATCCCTACCACATCCCTACCCTCTCCTTTCATGTTAATCATCCGCTCTGCGGGAATGTCAAATAACGACCCTTTTACTTTCCTTTACTGTAGATTAGTATTCCGACTAAAAACGACAACTGAAGTTTATTGTGCCACAATAAAATGACAAGGTCAAGAGGTCACGGTGGGGCTACCACGTTTACAACAATCGTCTAGACAAGAGTAGAGAAATTTATAAACCTATTTATACGTGTGCACCTAAGGACATGGGCAAAACGAAATTACCGTTTTCAAAATTATAAATTTAACAGAGAGATTTTGACGGAAGATTAATTTAAAGGTTGAATTATATCTGCAGATGTGCCATATGTCCAAACTCAAACTAATTTTTACTAAGCAAAATTGCCATAGTGAAACGCTCCACTAATCAAATTTTCCAAAAACTTGCAAATTGAGGAGAAATAAATCGTGGTAAAACGGTACAACCAGTAGTGGAAGAACTAGAAAAATATTCGACTAGTAAATAGAAGTTTTGCTTTTCGGAAATCAACAGGCCATTACCAAATATACAAGGCGTTTTGGTCCTCAGGACCATCAATACTTTTTGTTTCAATTAAAACTAGATGTTAAAATTGAAAGGTCATTTTGAGGTCAAGGGGTCATTTTGGGGGTCATTTGGGGGTCACAGAGAAAAGTGTCCCATACAAGTGCTGCTCCCCTTCATAAGTAAAACAACTTTTGTAATGGTCATTTTCATGTTGTCATAGAATGATTTCCCTTTGTTTGATTTGTCCAACAAAAACAAACTTGAACTGGGCCGGAACTCAAGGAACTTATAACCGAAACCAGGTTTGAGATATGTTGAGTAGTTCCTAAGATACATGGCCTTCTCCGACGAAAGGACGGACGGACAGACAGAACAAAAACATAAAGTAGTTGACATTACTTAACAAGTGAAAATCGAGGTGTAGTAAAATGGGCCTATTCTCACAATGAGAGTTCTAAAGATTGGAAGTTTAGAAAATGGAAAAAAGGCAATCGCTGCAAATCGCTGGAGTCGGATTTTGCGGGGATTTGAACCCATTTATTGATTGGAAAATTGATCAGATTTCGAAAGAAATCAACACGGTTATAGATAGGGTGAGTTAGGCCTCGGAACGAGATGTTCACGGTATAGAGGTCGAAGCCTAACTGGAGTTAAACGACATGAAAACTAATGAAAAAGTTATGAATTTTTGGCAAAACGTTTTTACTCGACTAAACACACTTTTGAAAATTGGGGTTAGAAAAATCACAGCTAGATGGCGCGGTTAACTACGATTAATTAGGATTAACTAATGTAAATTCTACAAACAACTAGGAAAACCCAGAAAAAGTAAATTTTTCGGTTCTGTGGGTTACTTTCGGTCTCTATGAAGGGGAAGGATCATACCCCAACGACCAATCTCCAAGCTTGTCTCCACTCTTGACTCTTAAAACACTTTTCCTTGAAATCGATTTCAAAAAAGTTAATCCGTTCGAGAGTTAGCGCGCAAACAGACGGACTGACAGACAGACTGAGCCTTCACATAAAACAGCTAGACACGACTTACAAAATTCATAACTAATGAAGAAGTAAATAATAGTATCAACATAAAGGATATATATATATAACAAAAATTGTACAAATTTAATTTATTTATTTTAATTTATTTAATTTAATACAAATTTACAAAACAAACAGTGGTACATTCAATAAGGAGCGTAACTTGGAGAATTAGATTAATTATAAAATTTATTAGAAAAATTCAATGCAGCTTAAACTTCTTTCAGTGTATTTTATTTTAATAGTTTACACAGTGAAATTTTTCCTTTATATGCATTCTACGAAAAGGTTTTTAAAATATAAAACTAGTGTTTGACCTTGAAATGTCAAAGTTCAAGAGGTAATTCTTGATTGAAGTGGGGTCGAAATCTTCTAAACTTTTTTTTCCAAAACTACAGCCTAACGTTGAAAGGTCATTTAGAGGTCAAGGAGTCGCTCATACAGAGGTTATATTGGGCCAACAGGGTTTTCGGAACCATCTAAGCTTTTTAGGACTTAAACAGTAGGATTTGACCTTCAAAGGTCATTATGAGGTCAAGGAGTCGTTTTCGAGTGAAGGGGGGCTCTAAGGGTAATTAGAACCATTATAACTTTTTGTTTCAAGCAAAATCATGCATGTGAAAAACGTATTTGAGACATTTAAAGGTCATTTTTTTTACTTATCATATTATCATGTTATTATCCCTTCCTCTTCAGTTTTTCTGTTTTAGTGACACTTGTAGATTTTATGATGTTACTTTTCTAATTGAGAATTGGTGGTAATTATAATTTTGTAACTTACAAACTGTAGTGTGTGTTGACCACTTTTGTGTTTTTGTATAATGGCAACGTGTGTAAATTGCAGTAAAGCTTTTCTTGGAAGACAGCATTGGTTCGTAACGATGTTTTGCCTTTAAAGGCAATGTACCAAAAACTTTCAGATAGAATACGGTTGAGAGTTGGAACCGAAAGTTGGTTTAAGGTTTATAATAGCCACTCGACCGCCTAAAATAAGAAATCGACCGTGGCTTTCAGTTAGCAAGCGAAACCTGAACCTGTTTCCGCTATTATACCGAAAAGAAATCGTTTCGCTCGTTTGCATTTTCCTGAAAACCGTTCCGATGACTTCTTGAACCACTTTTGAATACTTTCTTCGATTTCAAAATCAGTTGCACTTGAAATGCTGTGGTTCGTTCGTACTAGCTCTGAAAAAACTTTAACATAAAATTAACAAATATTAAGTAATCTCCAAACACTTCAAATCAATCAATGGTTTTCTAAATAAATTATAAATTAATGGAAATGTTCTGTTAGAGTTTTAATTTGTGTTGAATCAAATAAATGATTTTTCACTTCAAAAAAAAAAAACTAAACACGACTAACTGTTAATTGCTGATAAAATTTCAGTGTTTCTAAGTCCGACTTAAACTGCAATCCCACTTCCCGTAAGCGTAATCATCCGAGCAAAATCCTTATTAAATAAATGATTAAATGCCCGTTTTACAAATGACTTCACGTTTTTGCCTCCCAAAATTGTCAGTTTCTTTTCCTAAAGCAGGCAAAATCTAGCATAGTTAATATAACATATTTTTGTACTGTAAAATAAGCAGAAATACATATTACTAAAAAATTATCAATAATGTGCACTTACAAACTAATTTTGATTTGCAAAATTTTGCAAGGGCCATCAAACTGTAATTCCGAGTTGTCACTTGGATTTGTCAGACTTAGGATTACGTCGTTATCTCTTTAAATGCTCAAAAGCTCGTTTTTGGAATTCTAAAATTAAACAAAA